>JASSUY010007093.1:0-13099 GCA_032466535.1 Forpus xanthops | reverse complement strand
AGGCTCAGCCCGCGGCAGGCCGGGGGACCCCTCCAACGCCGCCCCGGGCCCGGCGGAGCTGCCGCGGCAGGGATCCCCTCCGCCCGCTCGGGAGGTACCTCAAGAGGGGACTTCCCCGCCATACCCGCGGAGCGGAGGGGGACACAAGGCGAGGTGAGCCGAGTCGGGCCCACCGCGGCCAGGGCAGGGCAGGACAGTTCCCGGTAGAGCGCGCCGACGGCCGCGAAAGGAACCGCCGTCGCTCCGCGCAACGCAGCGCCAGGCACCACGACCCCCGGCGCGGGGCCGCCTGAGGCGCTGTGACAGTCGCCCCCCACTCTACCTTGGTCCCTCGGGGGCTCCATAGCTCCCCAGCACCGGTCCGTGCCCCGCTCTCCTCGGCCCGGCGGGCGGTTGGCAGCGAAGGCACCGCCCGGGCTCCAGGGGGCGGGGCCAACACGTCAGTCAGCGGCGCTCCCCGCCCCGCCCAGGTGCGCGCGGCCCGGTCCCTGCCTGCAGGCGGGGCAGGGCGGGTGCTGGACCGGCACCGACCGGCACCGACCGGCACCGACCGGCACCGACCGGCACCCACCGGCACCCACCGCTGGAGTCTTCGCGTTTCGTGCCCGCAGCGCTTTCAGTCTGGAGCTGGCAGTGCGAGAGATGGAGCCGGGAGCGTCCTGCCGCGGGCTCTCCACCGGCCCAGATGTACCGGCGTATCTGCCGCGCAGCGCCTGGTCCGTGCGGTGCTCCTCGCACCTCCGCGTCCTGGGCAGCTCTTACTGCCATGTGCAATCCCTAACGCGACCCTGCGCGGGCTGGGTGAGGAAAGAGAACGGGCTGTGCCCGGAATTAACACCACAGCAGAAGGAGGCTGCCGAAGCACAGCGAGGGAAGAAATCCAGCAGTGCTGTTGTGGAAGGCGCCCGTGCTGGCGGTTCTCCCGTCTGTTTTATGTTCGTTAGCAAAGCATATGCACGCTCACAAGTCACACTGCGTTACAGAGATTAAACTGTGATTCTATTTTCACTTTGGAGATTGCACTGCGTTGCACCAGCCAAGCCGTGCACTGTGCGTTAGGAAGACTTGAAAAGAGAATCACCACCAACTGTCCCAGCTGCAATCTGAGCTCTTGCCATTAAAATAACATTAAGTGAAGAGAGATGTGCTTCGCACAGCAAGCTGCTTTACAGGACCACCAAGAACATTAAGCTACCAAAGAGATCTTTTGCTCCACCCTTTTCAAATCCCAGGCCTTGACATCTATGGATTTGATTGTTTGAAAAGATCACTGTGCAGACCGAGCAGCAAGGCCTTCACGGCATGGGCTGTGTGAATAGCTGAATTGTCACCAGCGTTTAGCGGACCCGGTCACAAGGGAGAACACAATAGACAGTCAGGGGGTGCCAACTCGGAATGGCTTCGCTTTGCATAACAAACAGCAGGAGCAAATCCAGGTATTTTTAAATCTACAGGGCAGCTGAGGAATGTGAGCTTCTGCTAAGGTAAAGGAGTGCTTGCTGATATTCTAGGATCTGCATAGCTGCAGCAGAAAGCTGTTACAATGCTGCCATAAAAACAGCAAGTAGAATAGAATATATCCCTGCATCTTTATGCCTTGTTCCATCTCATAGCACAGAAACGAACTTGCTCAAATGTACGGTTCTCAGCACAGGCTCATCCTACATTTCTCGGTTATGTTTAATGCCTGCTTCAAAACTCAAACTCAGATATTTCAGAAAGTATGTCAGCTTCTTTAAAAAACAATAAGATTTTCCCCACAGTACTCCACTTGGAGCCTCTAGCTTTCCCACTGAGCAGCTGTTATGTGATACGTGATCTGTAATCACAGTGGAAGAATATCAACAGCATTAAAGTTTGCCTCACTTTGCATCTACTTTACACTAACAGCAGTCCTGGCAGTGCTGAAACACTGGTCAGGAACCAACCTGCAGAGCAATGAAGCTGTCAGCATCTCACTGCTCTGTTAGGGACAGGGATATTTCACTATTGCATTCCAAAAAGCAAGAGCTAGAGACCAGGAGAGGAGTATGACGTAGAGAGCTGGCTCAGGACCCTCTGCCAGTGACACTCACCAGCCCACCTGAGTGGATCAGACCACTGCTGATGCACTCACCATTCACACAGATGAGGAATGTCCTGTTCAGTGCAGGTGTGGCCTTAATGTACACGGTCATGGACCATTTTGCTGAACTCAGTGTGCAAGTTAATAAATGCACCTTCCCAGTCCCCTTAGACACTCCACAGTTCAGTTTCCCTATCAGCAGTGTCTCACTCACAGTGGCAACAGGGCTATCTGTGGAATCAGATCCTAATCAAGTCCCCAGTTGTCCTGTTCAGAAAGATTTTAGGTGCAAGAGCGACATGCAAAACCTACATCTCCAGATATAGTAACATACTCCATTTTTACACATAGCCCTGGCTAGAGAGGAGGTAGAAGATGAAAAGTGTTAAGCCCCCACCACAGCCTCTGGTCTGTTGCCCCAGAGGTAAAGAAAAGGAGCATTAGTTGCCCTCTGACTTCAGAACTGGATTTAGCCACTCCCTGACAGGCAGAGCAGACTTTCAGTCTGCAATAATTAAAGAAAGGCAAGAACTAAGCAAATCAGCCCTCAAACTTCAACAGCTCCACTTCATGTTTCCCTGGCCTGTGTGAGGACAAGCTGCCAGAGCGTGAGTGATTTTACAGGGGAGAAAAGGGGTGAAGCAGCCCCCAGTAGACAGCCACATCTTGGCTCCCACAGCAGCCAAGCATGCACAGGGGAAGAGTTGCAAGGCAGTGACCAAGGAAAGCCATTGGGATGGACATAACTGCTAATAATAGTATCATTGCCAGAACAGTCTGGAAAGAGCTCATTGTGCCCTGCACTAGGAGTCCACACAACCCCACCTGGCATACATCTCTCCAAGCTATAATCTCAAGCAAGCTCTCGGGTCATCCCTGCTGGGCTTGCACTGGGGAAACGTGAGGAAAACCACACCGACTATAAGCATTTGTTGTTCTGAAGCAGCAAAACAGTTTTTGCAGGTTGCTACGCCTTTCACTGACCAGGGCTTAGCTGCACACAGGTTGATGCTGCAGCAGTCAGACCCTGACCCGAGGCCACGCAAGAAACACAGGCTGGCAGGAAATAACCACCTTGCTCCGCAGCGCCTTTGAATAGCAACGAGTTCTATCAAAGTGATAACAATATTGTCTAGATTCCCTTCATGCACATTGAGTGTAAAAATCCCTGTCTCCTTCATCAGCAGCAGACACACTGGCGCACTGCACCACCAGTGTTTCCCCAGCCTTGAAGTGAATGCTGCTTTCAGAGAGCTCACAAAACAGCTCTCTCCTCACTGTCTGCACTCTCATAGTTGTAAGGGGCACTTGAGGTCCTTCACATCCCATTTCGCTGTTTATTCCCCATCTCTACTACAGCAATTCCTCAAATTGTGTGCAACAAAAAGCTCTACAAGTATTACTTCATCCTGTTGTAATTGTAAATGATGGCGTGAAATGTGCTTCTTGAAATCAACTCTAAAGGCAGCAGTGATTGTTAAAGCAAATACCTTGAACTGTCTCTAAGTCTTCAACTTCCCTCCTTCCTGCAAACGCAATACCAATCTCGGCATCAAGAACAGCTTTAGTACTTTTTACATTTAACAGTCTATGTAAATCAGTATTACCATGGCTTGACTGGTTCAAGAACAAAGGAAGTAAGTTGCTGTTTAGTTTTGGTTGGTGTTTTTATTTTTTTAAAGGCATGTTGTTGAAAAGAAAAGCTTCTTTTGGAGAGAGAAGGGATAAACATGCATTTAAAGGAACACCTTCCTTTGCAAGCCACATGAGAAAAGTATGTCTCAACGTCCTCTTTGATAGGACAAGACAGGATTAATAGCTATTAGCTTCCATAGTGCTGTCCAGATTCACACTGTGGGATTCAGTCCTACACTAGAGCAAACACTAGAGAATATATCTGCACAGTCAGGTCATCAGAGGGATTTGCACCAAGACCTGTGGTAGGGTGCAACAGGTCCTAAGTTGTGTTTGCTAACAGGCAATCGCAGCGCAGTTCTCTCTCTTCCTACACACCCCTCTCACCACGCATAGGTTACCTTTGGCCAAGTAACATCCCTGTGCCTTTGTTTAATAAGGGATGATGTTTAATAAGGCTGTTAGAACTCATCCCTGAAAGCTGTTGCTGGGTGTCACCTCCACATGGTGAGCACTGGAACAAGCCCACCAATATTCACAGCACGTTCATACACAGCCCAGCCCCAGGAGGCTCTGATCCCTGCTGAAGTCTGAGGTGTATGCGGAATAACATGGGTCTAGCACAGACCTTTGAGGGAACAAGCCGAAAAGTGTATTTTACAAATCTAAACTGCATTTCACAACTATTTAATCCTCACATCAGGATGAGCACAGAAACTGAACTTCAGAGAATTGGAAATACAGAACTAGTGCATTAATACTAACACAGGAACCTCTCTAGAGTTCATAACACCTTGTGAGATGCCTTTACAGAAGTTAAGTTCCATTATAGAGGTGAGGAACTGTGACAACTATCTGCCAGAATCTCTTGTACAGAGCAAAATAATGGCATTGTCTGTCACATTCAACAGAGCACATAAGATATATACATGTTTCTCCAGAAGCCTTTCCAGTGAATAAAATGGTCCTAATAATAAATAATATAACTAATTATACTTATTATTTAGACAGTGCCAGCCTTACTTGGGATCTCTTCTAAACAGACTTCAGCAGCAGCATAAGGAACAGTATTTTTTTCAGATATATTTGAGTCTGATATAAACAGGTATTTTCTACAGAAAAACATGCTTCAGAAGTGGTGTATCAAAGATGGACCCCAGTTCTGGTGAAATCTGAAGACTCTATTTCATGTCTGGCATCCCTTTTATAGTCTCCTAAGTGGTAAGCAGTAATTTACCACTCTCTTGCTTCCCTATCATCCCAATTCAGCAAAACTACTAAGGGCTACAAATATTTGCCTTGTTTGGTCTGTCTTTGAGATGCACATCCTGCTTTATCTTGCAAACTGTCTGCTTTGTTTTGCTAACCGATCTTTACCCTTCATTGCTCTCTTTACAGTTCCCAAGGCTTTGGCCAGATCGGCAATGGCACCTGGTGTTTTCTTCACCTTTCCCATGGCTTAAGTTGGACCAGGGCGATAACTCCTTAATCCATTTTGTTAACTATTTCTATCCCATCACCCACATTCAGATTTCTCATTTCTATACAAAGCTAACCCAAAATTTCTCAGGTACTTCTGGGTAATACATGATGGTAACTTGGAAATAAAGCAGTTTTACTGGTTATGAATGATGTGTAAAAGCATATAAATATTATTTCCTCTCAGATGATCAAGTTTCTGTTACATAGGGAGAGGACGAAAGGTATTCCAGCAGTCTTCCCTGGATTTCTTCTAGTCTTGCTCTGGATGATCACATGCAGACGAGCAGCAACAAAGCTGAGGAAAAACAATCAAGAATTGACAACATAAGACCATCAAAAGCATTACTAAAGTGGTCTAAACCTTTTTGCTAATACAATCTATCATCATCAAAGCTCTTCAAACCGTCAGGTACTGCCAACAAGATGCAAACACTTTGGAGAATGTGCTGGAACCTTGAAAAATGGCTTTAGACTCTCTTGTTTCCCCCTATTTCCCTTTGTATCCTTATTTTTACTGTCTGTGGAGGACTGGTGTCACTACCACACTCTTTTCACTGCAGCACAGAATGACTGATGCCTGTGTAGCTGTCTCAAGTCTGAGGCTGAAAAGGACTATTTGGTATTTCTGTGGTAGCTACTTTCCAAAGAAACATAGAGGGGGTTAAATAAAAACAGTAACTTGAGACACCCAGAGAAGCAGAGAAATTGCTAATGTGCCTGATTTACAGATGGGAAAAGTGAGGCACCAACCACTGAAATCATTCCAGAATAGCTCTAAGGGGAGAGATGGAGAGCATGAAAAGACCCAGAGCAGGGGTTCACAAGGACGCAGTCTGAATTTTCCTCTGCTCTAAAGACCCAAGATGAAGGTTTTGCAGGAATATCCCTGCTGAGGTAAGCAGCGTCACAGTTAACAAAGCAGACTTTTCTCATCCTCTCTGTCAAAAGGGTTTCTGATCCATCTGACAAGAGGTAAAGGCTCTTTCTGATGGACACGAACCTCTGATGCATGGCATATTCTGACACCTACTCTAACCGTATGGAGGAATATTTGTAGTCCCAGCAGGTAAACAAGCTGTGAGCAGGGAACACAGCTAATATAATAGCATGAGCAACTTACACACACATTCAGGAAAGCCATCTTGCTCCACTGCAGGCCCAGCAGCAGGGATTATTCATTTATAACTCCACAACAGCTACATTCAACAGGACGAGGCTTCTGTAAATCCCAAACCGTGGAAACACAGGAAATACATTGCAGCCAGAAAAAACATCAGGATTCCCTAAGACAGCCTCAGCCAAAAGCCAGTCCCATCTCTCGAGCAATTCACAATATTCATCAGCTTCCAGTTTGAATCCAGACATACCTACTTGCCTGGTGCACATCCTGAAGCAGGATTTGCCTTTGAGCTTTGGTTAGCTTCCAAAATCATTCATTCCTCCCTTTGAGAACAGCAATGCCAACACACCTTCCTCCATCAGCCAGCAGACACCCCAAAGGGAAAACAGGAGAGGTATTTGGAGGTGGGATGCTGGGAATGACAAGATTTGATGGGAAGCTGCTGCAGAACATATGGAGGAAAGGAGCAGACTGAAACACCTGAGCAAGAGAATCACAGAGAAAGGAATGGGGCATGGAGCACAGCTATAGAGGGAGCCTACAAGGAGTCAGAGTGGAGGTTGTGGCCATGGAAATTTAGGCAAGATGAGCCAGGAAATGTAGGAAGACACACTGGTCTAATTCTCCCTGGAAAAAGAAATGTAGATTATAAATCTGGAGGGAGAAATCTGGTCAGCAATGAGAAGTCTGAAGACTGGCAATAGATAAGAAAGGGGCAAGATTGAGCATGGGACAAGAGATGCTCCATATTCCATAGTGCCACTTGGCAGCTTTAACCAAAGCCTATAGTTAGGAGTTTACTTGCCAGAACCCCCCATCATGGTGTGCAATGCCAAGACATGGGTTTAGAGAAACATGTTTTTTTTCCTCAGTTTAGCTCCCAGCTAGATGTCTCATATTTTTAAGTCCTCACAGCTCATTTTGTACCATCATGATGGTACCAATGGCCATGCTGGCCATCACCTACACATGGAGACCTCTGGAACAGTGCTACCAACAGGGCAATCTGCTCTTGCTTTGCCACCTAAAACTCCATCTGCTTAGTGACCCTCTGTTGAGTACTCTCTGATGTCATGGAGCATGGCTTGCAGAGTGGTAACTTGAATTCCCTTCCTCCCTATGACCTATGGTTTGACTAGATTCCTTGCCTCAGTTTCCCCATGGCACTGTGTTGTATGCAGCATCCTCCGCTGCTGTGCTGTCAGGCCATGAGGTAGTGCACAAAATGGGGTCCCAGCAATCCTTTACATGCAGCCTTTGCTTTTCAGCTGTGTCCTGTCCCCTGAACTCACCTGGATCAGCCCCAAACTGCCCACTTTGAGACAGTCCCTTGGGCAGGACCTTCAGCCTGACCTCCAGCAGCTCCTGAGCCCCTGCTCTCCAGCACAGGGATGCAGGCAGAGGCAGTGTGCTCCTACTCTGCAAGAGGCAGCCACTCTGCACAGTTTCTGGAAATTTGGAGGTCCCTGGAAGCCGTGAGGAGTCTGAGGAGGGGATGGGCTTCAGCAAAGCTGTGGCTGGAGCTGACCCAGAGCTTCTCCATGAAAGTTTCCTTCTGGCTCAGGGTTTTCCATGCCTTCCTCCCTCCCCAGCTCCTTGTGAGGATGCTGAGCTTCCTTGGGTCCCCGCAGAGCTGCCAGAGGCCCCTTTGCCTTGCAAGGCAGCTCAAGAGGCTGGTGTGTGCTCACCGGTTCTGCTGTAGTTGAAAAGTTCCTTCTGGATGACCCTCACTCATTCTGGGTTGATGAGTGCCTCAGAGTGGGACTGAGCCCTGCCCTGGGGCTGGCAGGGGAGCCCAACTGCCGGAGCTCAGCCAGCTGGGACACGAGCACAGGGAACACCAGCTGGGACACGAGCACAGGGAACACCGTCACACAGGCTCTCCTTGGCTTCTCTTGCAGATGGACATCCTGGGGCACCGAGTGGTGCTGCCCAGCATCAGGGAGTTGAGACAGGAGCAGACACTCCGTCTGCCACCACTGGTGACAATGGCACCCCGGCCACCACCTTGCCCAGCGAGAGCAGTCACCAGCTGCTGCAGGCTGCCACTTGTAACCCCAGCAGCCCCTGCAGCTTCTGGCAGTATGAGTGACTTGGCCATAATCAGCTTCTAACAGCTGCTGCCCAGGTGTGCCATGTCCCCAGTTATGGCAGCAGAGACAAATGGCCAGAGGCCTGTCAGCCTGCTCTACTCAGGTCCACAGTCTGTGCTCCCACAACTAAGAGCTCAGGGAGCATGAACACAGTGCTGCGCAGGTACAGCACTGGGAGCCAGGAGCCCCACCAGCAGCCAGCAGCTGCAGGGACACAAATGAGAAGTCCCCATCCCACACTGGGCAAGCAGCAGAGCACCTGACAGCAGATTCATCTGCCCTTGCTGCCTGCTGCTGGCATTGCTGTCACTGGGGATGCACCAGAAGGTGTTTCCCCAGTTCCTGCCCCTGTTGCCCCACATCAGAATTTCAGAGCAGCCAAAGAGGAGCTGACCGGCTGGAGCTCCTGAGAAGCACCGGGCACATCTCCCCTCTGTGGCACTGACACAAGGTTCCCATCGCCCTGGCAAGCAGGAAGCAGCAGCACAGGGACAGAGACAGGCACCTGCCATGCAGACCACCAAAGTAATGGACACAGATCTGCAGCTGACAGGCCGCTTTTGCAAGTGAGAGTTAAATTCTTGGTTTAGTGCTTTGCAAGAAGGTTATCCCATGGCTTTCATCATTTTGGGTATTGATACATTTAGGGCAGGGCTGTTGGAAATGCCTCCAAAAGAACTTCTGCTGAATAGTCCATCACAGAGAAGCTTCTACGGTCATTGAACACTGGTCACCTAGCTATAGGGCAATTATTTGTGCTAGGCTAAATCCCCAAATCCTTACAGGAACTAAACCTTCCATCAAAGGACCAGGCTTCAGGACACCCTCTACATGAAGTTTTCCTGTAACCATGCCTGAGTGCATGCAAAAGACTGTCAGCTGGGAGTCAGCCTCCCATCTGTAGCAGCATCTGACATGCACTCTGTACAGCTGCTAGCAAGTGTGGGGTGCACAGCCTTGGGGGCAAGTAAAAATACAAATAATAATAATTTTTACAAATAGACTTCTGTGTTAAATCAGCCTTAGAGGCACTAGAGGGGGAGCTTGAGCACCCCATCGGTTTGGATGTTTCCTATCTCCTGGTCGTTTCATCAGTTCCCAGTGAAGTAGGAGTACCTCTGTGCTTATTTTAATTGAGGCCTCAAAACTCATATCAAGGCTTGTTTTGCATGAAATTAAAGAAATTTGGCATAGATGTGCTCACAGGTGCATGAATGCTGTAAGCTTCATCACATGAAAGACAATGATCATAGAATCATAGAATAGTTAGGGTTGGAAAGGACCTTAAGATCATCTAGTTCCAACCCCCCTGCTATGGGCAGGGACACCTCCCACTAAACCATGCCAGAGATGGAGCATTCACAACTTCCCTGAGCAACCCATTTCAGTGCGCAACTATTAATCTGATGTTAATGACACTACTTTTCACCTTTGAAGAGTTACTAAAAGTCATGTATATCTAGGAATACTTGTATTTCTCCTTCTCCTGCCCCTTCCCACCCTCACTCCTGGTTAGCAGAATAAATGTTTCTAACTTCTCATTCTAACTTTTGTACCATAACTTCTTTGATAGCATTTGCTCAATTATAGCTCCAGGAATGATGTGATAAAGTGTTCTCAAGCCTCTGAGCTGTTTCCACTATTGATTGGGCAGCAGAGTCCTTTCTTTGCCACATGCATTATCATCTGCAGCAAGCACCTTTAGTACTGTAGTAAATATACTGTAGATAAAGCTTTAGCTAAACTACCTCAGTGTCAGCTAACTGATGTTAATTAGTCACAAGTACTCTATTTCAGAAAATAGATTAAATGAAATATTTTCATATTCTAAAATTTGATACTAGGAATAAAATGAAGTCATGTCTCCAGTAACTCAATACTAAATTATTTTTAAGGCTGCAGCGCTGTACAGTTACTACATAGTAATTAAGAACCAGAGGATTCAGGATTGCTTTTCAAATTGTAGTTAACTTTCAGTATACTCTTGTGAGATGACTAGGTATCACCAGGTCTATTTTATTACTGGTAAGCCAAAACATAAAGATTATTTATCATTTGCTAAAAGCAGAAAAGAAAAGCAGAACTAGAGCCAGCAGAAATATATTGGAGTCCAATTAATAGGTTACAAGGGAGAAAAACAGCTATGACTCAATTCACTAAAACTGCTGCAAATCATTTGTGGATTTAAAAGCAAAAATGTCTATTGCAAAAGTCTGTTTGCTTGCACAGCACAAACCACACAACTTCAGCCTTTAAATTCCCTCAGCAGGCATCTTTTCCTTCCCTGTTTTGCCAGCGGAAAGCCAAGCCTCGCAGTTCCTTGATGATCTTACCTCTTGAAGAGAAAAAAATCTTTGTTTCAAGCTGCTAAGCAAATAGTTGCTTTCATTAATAAGGCATTTCACTGAGCTAGGCGATGTAAAGTGAAAATAAGAGCAACAAATTAGATTATAAACACTGAGATTAAAGATTTATTTATCTCATTGATCTTTTACTGGTAACACTGTCGACTCCCTGCTGCCATTATCCAGCCATGAGGCAGTTCGTCACAATCTCATTTAGAAATGTTTCCAACACATGAGATGCACAAATCAGATATCATAGAATTGCAAAATAGTTTGGGATGGAAGGCTCCTTAAAGATCACCTAGTTCCAATCTCTCTGCTATGGGCAGGGAGGGACACCTTCTATTTGACCAGAAAGTCCCATCCATCCTGGCCTTAAGCACTTCCAGGATGGGGCATCCACAACTTCTCTGGGGAACATGTGTCAGGGCCTCACCACCCTCACAACTCATGAAAGTTAGATTTTCCTTCAGACTGTTGTGAAGCTATTTACACTACATCCCTTAACATAGTTTCTACCTGATCTTATACAGCTCACTTTAAACTCCTTGCAAAAAAACCTGCCTTGGAATTTCCCCAGAGAAGACAGACCATCCTTCCAGTTTCATCCACAAAAGAACAGATAGAGGCTTCCTCTGCTCTTTTCCTACCATGTATCTACTTGTTTAGAAGCAGCACAGAGTTTATATGATTTCTCAGTGAACCTAAACCTCCACCAGAACTTGTCAAATCTGGGGCAGCCACTTCCCTGCTCACCAGCAGCGAGGCACAGATGTGGTTAAGCACAGGCAGAGCCATCCCCAGCCTGAGCAGGTTTTGGTTTTACTTTTTCTCTCTTCAAAGAGGAAATCCCAGTACCTGTTTCATTTGCAAAAGCCTGTATATTTTGTGCATGAATTATACACTGCTGCATGTGTTAAATGCAGCCATGAGGGTGTTCTTACTTGCCCATGCAATCTCTGAGGGGGTTTATGTGTAAGCAATGCCACCGGCTGATTGCAGGCAGTGTACCTGCAGTACATAACCTAAAGTAACCTAAAGGAGAACTTACACCTCTTAGAGTAGTATTCTGCCCTCCTACAGCACTAGCTGGGCCGCATATAGCTGTTAACACCCTCATTCCAAATTTGCATCTCTCAGCTCTTACTTTCAGCTCAGGATTGCTCAGCTGATGCTTTGAGAGTTCCAGTCTCAGTCCTTGCTGCAACAGCAGCAGCTCTCCAAGTCAATGCATAAATGCAAACTGGGTGAATAGCTGTGAAAATTCTGTGCCTGAAAAATTCCCCTGCTCTCCCCAGATGGTATTTTTGCATTACACGTTTTTTATTTCCATGACTTCACTAAATAAACAGTCTGAGTTTCTGGTACGAATCTGATTAATAGTCAGGCTTGGATTCAGGACAGATTGTGCTCCCTTCATGGCAGCAGAAGCTGATGGGCATTCCTAGTGTGCTGTGAGCAAGGTGGCTTTTCTTTGTGATTTTGGAGGAAATTCATGTTGTGGTATGTTGAAGTGCCACGCTGCAGGGTGGCTGCCTCTCGGTGCTAACTTGTATTGGCTGGAAGATAAATAATGTAAAGCTCTTCCCAGAACTCCATGTGTGCAGTACAGCAGGAGACAGAGCTACAGTCTGCACTTGCTTAACCCCTGTGTCTCCCTCTGTAATGTCACACATCCATTCAGACCCTCATGTGCACACTTGTTTGCCCTCTTTTGCATATGCATCCAGTCCCTGCTGCTCTATTTCTCCTTCAGGCAGCCATGAGCATGCATGGTCACTCCAACTCGCAGTTATTCTTATTTCCCTCACCTTCAGATTCAAAGACGGATGCTGGGGGATGTTGATCAGGTTTCCACAGGCAGGACCTTGCAAGGGAAGACGGAACTTTGGTCACAGCCTTGTCCTTTTAAACCTCTACCAGGTGAGTACACTGGGCTTCTGGCTGGGTTTATGTTTATTGCCACTCACTTTGCACTCAGTAAGGGACTACATCCAAAGGCAAAAAACTTTTAATCTGTTTTGTAAAGCCCTGGGAGCATGCAAAACACAATAAATAATAACACCCTCAGCGCCAGTAAGAAGGTCTCAAAAAACAGGTGATTGTCCTTCTGCTGAAAGGATTTCTATGTACCCTCTTCCACGTAGCCAGAAGTCAATGCATGACAGCCCCTTGTACACACAGTTCTTGAGGTTCCGTGGGTTGAAGGTGTAGAAGAGCATGAGTTCAAAAGTTGTGAGGCACCATGTCCTGCAATTCACCTCCTAATACATCCGTGATAATTAATCATAGAATCATAGAATAGTTAGGGTTGGAAAGGACCTTAAGATCATCTAGTTCCAACCCCCCTGCCATGGGC
>JASSUY010007091.1:0-98497 GCA_032466535.1 Forpus xanthops | reverse complement strand
TCTTATAATATCCCTTCCTCTTGGTGGTTCTTTAAAATTCTGCATTTTTCACAAACAGTTTACTAAAGTTTCTTATTCTAGGATATCCTTTGACCACACATCTTGGTTAAGAGGGTTTGAGACATTGCTTTCCTTTTAGGTTTCCTGCTTTCTTTTAACTGTAAATAATTACACTGATGGAGGCAAAACTACAAAGCTGTATTTACAAGCAAAGCCTGGGCAAGCCACAAAATTTATACCTGAAGGCATGCACCATCATACCAGCCATTGGCACACTTAAGCCTATGTTACAGAGCAAGTCAGAATTAGACACCTTTAAGATGGGTAAGCGTGAGCTGTCAGTTCAAGCTAAAAATGGCACAGGTCTTTAGAGGTTTTGATACTCAAATTAATATTCATGTTTACTCACAGAACAGGAGAGAAATTCTCTCCCTCCCGATGCAAAAGGCATATTTATAGGGCAGATAGAGACCTCATGCCAACACAAACCCATTCCAGGGCTGGCGCTTTACAGGCAGAAGGCTTGAAGCACCTTCTGTTTTCTTTTCTTCCTTCATGCCACTTCACAGCTGCAGTCTTTATTCTACTTTTGTTTGAAAAAAGATTCAAGACAGCCGTGCTTCTGCTACTGCCTTGTATATTTTTCTAACTACAACCTGCAATAGAAGTAAATGTGTTGTCTTTATAAGATTATTGAGTTTGAGCAGACTATAAAAGAACTTCATGTCACTCTGGCTGCCTTCAGATACATGTAAGAGTAAGTAACAGTCATTTTCCAGCCTGTCTGATGTCATACAACCCATACCAGTTACAGCCTGTTTAGTTTAGCGGTTACTACCGCAAATACCTCTGTTGTGTTTACATCCACAGTGAAGATGGCTTTGTTTGGGTTGCGTGCAGCAGTTGGGAGGTGTTGGCTGGATTCTTCAGTGAGGGTAAGCAAACAAGAGCAAGAAGAAGAGCTTCCAATGGAAGTGGAGAGAGAGGAAAAAGCCCACTGAGCTCCTGAGTTACCAGTTTTGCTGGTACAAATGTTATGAGCTGCCAGTGAAGACAAACAGTAAGAGCTCCATTTCTCTCCTGTGAGAAGATAAAAATCAAGATCACCTATGTAGGTATATCAGTCTACTAGAGGAGTATTATGGGAATAAATAAAAAAAAATCTAGCCATCAGCTGAAGTAACTGTCAAGTAATCCCAAAATACATATTCCTAAATCTTTAAAGAAATTACAAGAAAATAGAATCAATGAAACTAAGGAAAACGGAAACAGTTCTAATAAACATGTCTTTCAATCACAGCCACTGGAACAATTAAACTCAGTCTGTAGGCTGGAAAAAAATGGCCAATACCCATAAGACTCAACCAGACCAGTTCACCTTTGTTTTTCACTTAAAGGAGTTTAAAAGGTTTTGAAATTTCTCAAGATTGAAGCTGTTATTAAATGCAATTACAGTAAGTGTTCAAGCCCCTATTAAATACTGCATTAGTCAGAATTCAGTTAATTAACGGTTGAGAAGATGTGACACTGAAATACCTGTGCCCACACCAGTATTTTAAGTTACACAATGCCAAGTGACTCTCCCAAAACTTTCAAAGCTTTTGCCTGTAAAAGATGTTTCCTTGGGAAGTGGCATCAGCAGCCAAATGCCATTGCTCCACTCCCAAAGCAGGGAGCAGCTCTAGATGTCTAGCAGTAGACATTCAGTAGACTGGTAGAAGCATTATGAACAACTCATCACAAGGACATCTCTGCATCACAAGGACATCATGCACTGCATACAGTATGAATATGATCACCATGATAAAGCAGAGAGACTTGTATCAGGATGCACTATAAACTGCAAAGAACTATAAACTCCCAACAGAACCCAGAGTAACATCTTTCTCCACATTTCAAATTCATAAGATTGCAGGGTGGTCTGATGGCAGCCAATAAATGTTACCCAGGGACAAATACAGGTGCAGATCACCTATCTAGCAACACCTCTCCTGTAAACTCTCCCAGCCTGCAATAATCTATGGCTCAGATGTTTATTAAACAAGCACTTTCTGGCAGGTACTTATTGCTATCACCTCTAGATTGGGGAGAGATGAGGAGGAAGATCTGAAACCTTCTGAAATGCATCACCTTCACTGACAACACATGATCTTGATCTTAAAATACAGTGCTCACCAGGCAGAGATGCTCTAAGCCGGCAGAGTTGAGACAGCTGGCTTTTCCTGCTTTTGTTGGCCCAGGGGTAGGATCGATTTAGCTTATCAGAGTCGTTCAGGTGAGCATGGTCTAAGCCTACTGATGAAGGCAGAAGGCTCCCTTCAGAGTGGCTATAAGCCTCGGCTGCCATTATCTCTCTCCGGCTGCCACACCACACCTAGGGAGCCACCATCTGCAACAGAAACATAACAAATTCAGTCAGGCACTATTGCTTGGATCATTGACAGGTACTAGTTCCATCTAACCCAAAGCAGCTCTGTAAACTATGGCAAGACTTCAGCTCAATCTTGCATGTCCCAATCAACTTTTAGTCTGTTTGTTAATAAACTAATAGCCAACTCTCTTGACTATTACCCCGTCCAGGCAGCATAGAATACACGTCCATCATATTTCTGTAAGAGCCGCCAAGCACCCAGCAGGACACCCCCTCCCCATTCTTGCTCCAAAGTTTTAAAAGCTTTGGTAACTTGGGAAGTAATTCCAGGTTTGGGTCACTGCCTGCTCGCCTCCCACCTGCCCCAGCCCCAGCCCGCGGCCACGGCCCCTCAGGCCGGTCACCGCCCCGCCGGAGGGCGCGAGGAAGTATGAGGCGGGACTGGGGCAGCCGCGACGACCAATAAGCGAAGGCAGGGGAAGAACGGCAGCGAGAGGAGCCAATGGGATGCTAGCGCGGGAGAAACCAAAACTGAGCCCGTGCCGCGGGCTCTGCGGCTCCCTCCTTCCCTCACCGCCGCCACTACCATACACCCCTCTGCGAGCCACAGACCCAGCGCAGCTCTGGGTCCCCCGCTCCGGGGTTAGAAAGCTGCATGCGGAAGGCCCCTCCGCAGGATGACAGCTGTTCTCCGAAGAACTAGTAGGCGGAGCGGTAAGGCCGGAAGCAGCTCGCAACGCCTCAAGCCCGAGGCGCTGGTCGAAGTTGCTGGCTCCCAAGGCCCGCACCACACGCCGCCGTACCGCTGCCCACAGACACACAGCTCCCAACGGCCGCAGGGCCACGCAAACACTGCCCCGCCCTCAGGGCGCGCTAACAGCACAGCTGATTGGCTGCGGAGAGCCACCACCGGCGGGCTCTGATTGGCTGTGACGACGCTTGCGGCGGTTTCCGGAAGGGGGCGGTGGGAGGAGAAGCAATATGGCGGCGGGGAGCGGAGAGGTACCGCAGGAGATGATGGAGGGTGAGGAGAGCTCGGTGGGGTCAGCACAGCCGCTGAGGGGTTGGGACGGTTCAGGACGGATCGCCGCTCGGGCACTGCCGCTCGGAGGGAGAGCTGCCAGCTGCGTGGGGTGGGGCCGTCCGCGCCCCGGCAGCCCTTGGGTGTTCACCCCGAGAGGGGTTTTCTCGGGGCTCAGGGCTCTGGTTGCCCGCCGGCTCGGGGCGGCCACCCGAGCCTTGAGCAGCTGTGTGTGTGTGTGTGTGTGTGTGTGTGTGTGTGTGTGTGTGTGTGTGTTACCTGCGGCATGGAGTGGTACCTTCCCTCACCCTGCGGGCTCCGCGTGCGAGAGGTAGAAGACGTGGGTTTGTGGAGATGACTCTGATGTAAAAAATAATCAGGAAGAAATCCCTAGGTGTTGCTTTTCCTCAGTTGCCCATGAAACGGGAATAAACGGGGGGATGAGGAGCAACAAGGAACTTCAGGTGCCTAGGACCAGGGTAGCCACTTGAGCTTTGGCTGGGTAAATAGTGAAGGGAGCTTGCAGGTTATGCAAGGGAGACGGTTGCTTTCATCTACAGGGTTTTCGATCTTTATTTATTTATTTATTTTGTCTTCACTTCTTTGTGTCATTTGTACTATTGTACATGATACTTTTTCTTTTTTTTTTTTTTTCCTAAAAGCTTTTAAAATGTAATAGTTCTAATTCCATCGCAGTAATCTTTGGAATTGCACTTCATTGATCTAAGAAATTTCCTTTTTCCTCCAGTCTTCTTCCCAGATTGTTGGTTTTAGGAAGATGTGATGGGAGGAAAAAGTGCATCCAAAATCAAAGTAGAAACAAGGGGTAAGAGGCTTTTTATTTAAGACTAAACCTTTCATTTAGTTAACTTAGGACTTCTACTAACTGCATAGTGGTATATTTGAATCCTGGTTATTGTATCTGCTTGCTACTTCTTCCCCCTACTCTACTGCTGAAAATAGCCTAATTTTGCTATTATGTATCTCACGCAGTTGATAAGCGGATTGAGTCAGAGGAGTCAGGAGACGAAGAAGGGAAGAAGCAAGCAGTTCGCTTAGTGACAGACCTCAGTCAGCAGAGCCTGAGAGATGAGCAGAATGGAGAGAACTCCACAGGTACCTTGACAACATAAATGGTCACCTTAGGAAGTGTTGTCTTACCAGTGTGTCCAACTGCATGTGTGTGTCAGTCTTCTGTGTTTCTTGTGGCTATGTGATGGTTGTATTGATGTGAGTTAACAGCATGAACCTGTCTTAAACAATCTTCTTTAAAAATAAATGACAATGTTATTGCTGAAATAAAGCCACCTCCTTTGTATGAAGCCACTAATATTAGACTTTTGGTGTTTTCTTATTTATTTATCCATCTGTGTTTCGTTTTGAGATCTTCAATACCAAAAGGCAAAACACCTCTACTCATGCCTTTTTTTTTTTTTTTTTGAAACATAGTAACTTTCTGTGTAAAGATGCTGTAAATGTTCATTAGAAATAAACATAAGCAGCTTTTCATAATTTTGCTTTAGTCTATATAGTTTTTTTTTTACCTAAAGAGTTGCCAGGTTGCTTTGGAAGGCAGAGACTCCTATTTCTGTATAGATTGAGGAAAGCTGTCAATTTTTATTTCCTAAATTTAAAAATTTCAGGACATATCAAAATTGCATCTTTTTGAATCCTCTTGACTTGACTCTTGCTACTGTTTTTACTGCTTGCATTAGAGCATTGGGTAGAAATGCTGACAGACTTTTAAGCATGTGCATGTTTGATGGAGAGGTTTGCTTTACAGTGTCTTGTATAGAATGTGTCAGAGCAGATTAATTTCTGAAGATGTATGGCAATATGACCTGGGCTTCTGGTGCTAGCTAACAATCTGAGATATAATAGCATCCTTTTGATAGAGATGTTTGTGTGATTATTATTGGTCTGGTAATGGAAGTGAAATAATTCAGCAAATTTCAGTCTCTTTTTGACTATGCACCTACTGCATTTCTCTCCTAACCTTCACCTTGCCCATTAGAATCTAAACGAATCCAAATGAACTCTGTGTAGTTCTATCTCATTGTTGATTGCCAAAAAAAAACCCAAACCTGTATGTTAATTACAGCGTGCTGTGGTGATGACTGTAAAAGTATTCCGAGCGCACCTCGCAAATTGTATGTCCCAGGTACTATACGATTAACACAACCATGCAGATCAATCACAGTTTTCCTTTGCATGCACAACACTGAGTATTTTTTCAGCTAACAAAATTTAGCTGTGAGTTTGAGGTGATATATTTTTATGCTGCTCCCCCAGAAGTTGCAATACTAGAGAATATACCTCAAGTGATGCATTGTTATTCTAGTGAAAGCAAGAAAAAAACATTCAGATTTGGTGCTGAATTACACTGATACTATTTAATATAAACACCGTATTGTTATTACTTCTTCCAAAGTGTTAGGATGCTGAAAACTTTTAGGGCAGAAACCAAGCAGAGGGATAATTTTGGAACATTTGCGTTAGCTTCCACGCCAGCTTTTGAGTTTCTTGTTTGAATGGAAACTGAAGAGTTTTCTACATTCTTAACAGAAGGTCAGAAATAGAATGAGCTAAAGCAGCTGAAATGTCAACTTCATCATTTATCTGATTCTCTGAGGAATAGCGCCTCTGCCCAGAAAGCTTATAACTTGGCTATTTATAATATTTCATGCATATGCAGTTAAGAGGTGTAGTTAGGCTTTTAGTTGCTCTAAATGCTTGTGGTACTGTGAACTTATGTAACTCAGTAGCTACTGCTCTATACTGCGGAATTTGGGTTTCCTGAATGCCGTCTTTTTTCCTACATCTGCAGAGCTGTGCAGCCTGCAGGCGTGGGTTATGCAGAAATGCACTGGAGTAACTTCACTGCCACAGCAACATTTTATTCTCCCTTGAGAAACCTGCTGCATTAAAAAGTGTGAACTGAAGCACTGTTTGTATACTAACTGCGTGCAAGTGAAATTGCAGTTCTGCTTGTAAAGATATGGTAAAAGGGTCAGTTTAGAGTGTTCTGCAGCCACTTGGTTCATAAATAAAACGTTGGTTGACAATTGATAGGACTGTAAATTGGGTAGAACCATTTTTGTTTCTCTTCTTTGAGAGAAAATGTTAAGATTTCCATGCTGATACAGATTTATCAGTGTTATCGCTATACACCCGTCACTTAGACTGCTATGTGGGAGAGTGTTTTATACACAGTACATAAACTTTGAGAGTTAGTCTTGTTATATGAATGCCTCCAGTTTTAACATGCTTTTATTTCAGTGAATTTGATACACATATCCTGTGTAATGTGGTTTTGCACCTTTGGACTTGAGTGCCTTTTTGCCTCAGGCTGGCTGTACCAGCACTGCTTGCTCAAAGCCATATGGCAGAAAAGATGAAGAGCTACCCTTTGACAGAACCCAGAACAAAGTATCTAACACATTACCAAAGCTTCATATGTATGAAGTGGTCTATAGCGGCTGCTGCAATGAAACTCGCAATTTTCCTGCCAGCCAAACAAGGTTGAAGTTTTTTTACCTGAGTTTTTTTTTTTTTTGTTTTTTTTTTTTTTTTTTTATAATAATTTTTTATTTACAGGTTGAAGTTTTTTTACCTGAGTTTTTTTTTTTGTTTTTTTTTTTTTTTGAAGAAGAATTTTTTATTTACAGGGTGCATGACTGGCTTTATTGTTTGACAATTTTAAAGTCTCAAAAGGAGAAATTCATTCACCATAAGTACTAGCTACTAGTACAGCTTCATACAAGGAGAACAGTTTTGGGGTTTATGTGATATCTGAAATAACTGTTGTTCCAAACTTGGACCATGTTCCTGTTGGCTGTAGGTTCAGCTAGGTGCTTGTTTGGCTTGGAGCACTTTGTGCTGGTGGCCTTTGCACCCTAGAAATAGGTCAAATAGATGCAGCCTTGGGAGCAGCAAGATAGGGTATCCCACTGCCCTGCTGAAGTGCACAGCTTCTCATCTGGAAGAAACATTAGAAAATCCAAGTGTTGCCCACTGCTAAAATGCTGATAGGTGTATGCATGCATGCATGTCAGTTTTGGTGGCATTTCTATACCATAATTAAATGTCACCAAATCTACCAGCACATTTTGCATCTCCAAAATACCATTTATGCTTCCTACTAATTTGTTATAAAGAATGTTAAAAATGAAGGATAGAGGATTGCTTTTCAGACATAACTTTGTGAGTCAGTTCAGTTAGTGCTCTTTCCTATTTGAGTGCCCTAGGAGTAGCCCAGATACAGCAAGGTAAATGATGGTGTGTGGAGCTGTCAAAACCTTGGCATTTGATGGCAGTGTTAAAAACTATAATGCTTGTTCTGTTCATCCTTACAGTACTACTTAATGGTGCCATGCATCGTTAGGTAAATGCTTGTGAAGTATAGGGGACATTTAGCATTTACAAGGATACTGTAACCATGCTGGACTATAAAAATAGTGAGTACTTCTGGGTTAATGGAATTAGCTTGCGTGTGGTAGTGCAGGAGTTAACGCAAAGCCTTTGGGGTGTGACTAAAATTTGGTTTTTGGTACAGAAGCTAAACATGGAAGGGGAAAGATATTGCACATTGCATGTCTGTTTTGCAAAGTCAAATTAGTCTTTCTTCAGAAGTTGATGCAACTAACATTCTGCCTTCAACAAATGGGAATCGGACATGAACAATTCCACATGAATTTATCCAGTAAACCTCACTCCTTCTTGTGCTGTGCAAACATAGCAAATATTGGGTTGTCTTCCAGACCTATAAATGCATTTTCCAACAAAAATATACATGATAGTGTTTTTATAGCATATTAGTGAGTTCAGTCAAACAAAAGAAGGGAGATGCACAGAATCACAGAACTGTTAGGCCTGGAAGTGAACTCTGGAGATCATCTCATCTGCCAAGGCACGTCCACCTAGAGCAGGTTAAACAGAAACACATCCAGGTGGGTTTGGAATGTCTCCAGAGAGGGAAACTGCACTGTCTCCTTGGGCAGCCTGTTCCAGTGCTCTGCCACCCTCAACATAAAGTTCTTCCTCATGTTGAGGTGAAACTTCTTGTGTTTCAGTTTATGGCCATTGCTCGTCATCCTCTTGCTGGGTACCACTGAAAAGAGTTTGGCACCATCCTCCTGGCACCTGCTGTTGAGATATTTATATGCATTAATAGGATCCTCTCTCAGTCTCATCTTTCCTATACTGAACAAGCCCAGCTCCCACACTCTCTCCTTATAAGAAGGATTCTCTGGACCTCTGATCATCTTTGTGACCCTCCGCTGGACCCTTTCCAGTAGCTCCTTGTCTTTCTCATACTGAGGAGCCAGGACACAGTACTCCATATGTGGCTTCACTAGGGTTGAGTAGAAGGGGAGGATCACTTCCCTTGACCTGCTGGCCACTGTCCTCCCAATGCACCCCAGGACACTCTTGTCCCTCCTGCCTGTAAGGGCACACTGCTGGCTCATAATCAACTAACCATCTACCAATACTCCCCGGTCCCTCTCAGCTGAACTGCCCTCTAGTAGGTCAGCTGTTACTGGCACTTGGTGTTCTTCCTCCCCAGGTGCAGAATGCTGCACTTCCCTTTGTTGAACCTCATTAGGTTTTTCTCTCTTCAATTCTTCAGCTTATCAAGGTGTTGCTGGATGGCAGTGCAGCCTTGAGGTGTATCAGCCACTCACCGAGCTTTGTATCCTCAGCAGACTTGCTGAATGTGCACTGTAGCCCTTAATCCAGGTTGTTGATAAACAACTTGAACAAGACCAACCCAGTATTGATCCATGGGAACACCACTGAAAAAAATCCATGCAGTGTGTGCGCAACATTGACAAAAGCTGACTGTAGTTAGGAAAGAAAAGATGAGGGTGGGGTTGCTGAAATGCTTGTTCCTTCCTTGCACTGTCATTAGGCAGTTAAAAATCCTTGGCCATGTTTTAGGTTATCAGAGGAGCACAAACACTTTGGGAGGTGTATAACAGAGGGATGATGGCCATAAGTGTAAAGAAAAGGAATATTACCCAGTCTTTGGACAGCATTATCCAGCAGCTACTCAAGCATGTCTTTTGCATCTAGGCAAAACTTCTGTAAAGAAAGCTTGGTGTTCAACTGTCACTATGAAAGCCAAATAGGTGAAGAATGTTTTTAATGCAAGAGAGTATCTGAACTGTGCATCTTCTGAGGAGCATTTGCTGCCTTTGCCTCTCCAGATGTTAGCCATTGTTATCTTGCCTTTAGCTGTCAGGTAGAAGTTCATAATGTGTTTGCTTCTCCTGCAGAAGAAGCAGAGACACCAGTGGACATGGAAACAATTAACCTGGACCCAGAAGCTGAGGTAAAGGCAGATTTTTGTCCTTACGGGCTTTATACAGCAGGAAGAAAAGGTGTAGGCAAAGGCAAGTATTGAAACCTGGTTAAAAGATCTAATTCTTCTGGAGGTGCTGGCTACCAGTGAGCTGATTGCTGCTGTCAGACCCATGATTTGTAATTGGCACAGATATTTAACCAGCTTTGTGCATTGGCATTGACAGCCTTATGAGCCAGTTAGCTGCAGAGGTTTTGAGTGTGGGTGGGGTGAAGTGCTCTATTACTCTTTGTTTAACTGACCTGTAAAACTGGAACATCTGGGATGGGACAGCACAGATGTGAAGTGCATTGGCTGATTGCCAGTGCAGAGTTAATATTCACAGAATGACCAGGTTACTTGAACTGTCAGTGGTTCCTGTTAATCTGATGCCTGGAACTGGAAATGGCAAGGTGTGTTCAGTTCAGCCCTGGCAAAGTGGGTGAGCGAATGTTATGCAACACACTCAGTCTGTCTCAGTAAACTCAAAATTACTGCAAAAGATTTCTGATTTTGGCAAAACAATGTTCAGGAAAGGGCTGTTGCCTTTTCACAGGTACTGTGTTTTCAGTTGACAGGCTTAGGCCACCTGCTTCCCCTGGGGTTGGTAAAACCATGTGCCGAACCCAGTTTTCACTGGCTTTTTGAAGGGAAGTTTTAATGTGTTACCCATTTTGTAAGTCTGTCATTTTCCTTAGGACAAAGTACCAGGTTACTCTTTGAAAAGTGTTTTAAAACAATTGCTGAAACCTTCCATTTCTGTTTTAGGATGTTGATTTGAATCATTTCCGAATTGGGAAGATTGAAGGATTTGAGGTGCTCAAGAAAGTGAAGGTATCAGTCTTAAGGAATAGAGAATGCTTCTTGGAATTTGAGAATGACCTATGAGAGTGCAGATATAGGTTGAGATCCTGATGAGTTCACTTCAGGTTTAACTGAAGTAGATAGTGTTTATCCTTTTGTCAAGTAATAAAAATCCTGGGGTTTTACAAGTTGATTTGTAAGTGAGTGAGAAACAATACATCAGGGTTTAACCTAGGGGATACAATTCTGTATTTGCACAGCAAGCTTAACATAGACTAATATAGGTTAGAAAGGATCTCTGGAGGGCTCTAGTAAAGCCCTGCTCAAATCAAGTTCAGTTAGACCAT
Source organism: Forpus xanthops (assembly GCA_032466535.1). Taxonomy (NCBI): domain Eukaryota; kingdom Metazoa; phylum Chordata; class Aves; order Psittaciformes; family Psittacidae; genus Forpus; species Forpus xanthops. The sequence goes on along the minus strand of JASSUY010007091.1, from coordinate 87,611 downwards.
GTTGTGTAAGGCCTTTTCCAACCAAGCTCTTGAGTATTTCCAAGGAAAGAGATCATATAGTCTCTTTGCGTTCTTGTTATAGTGTCTGACCATCTTTGTGGTAAAAAGTTTTTCCTTCTGTAGAGTTAGAATGACAGAAGAAAAGATTCCATTTAAAAAACAACCACCAACAACCAAAAAAAAAAAAACACCCACACAAAAAGCCCCAAACAAAAACAACAAAAAAAAAAAAACCAAAACCCAACAGAACTTAATGGGAAAAAAAAAAAAAAAAACTACTTTATTGTCTGAATGCCATTCATGTCCATTTTCCTGTTCGTTTTCGAACTTTTTCCCTACTATTAGACTCTGTGTCTCCGTCAGAATTTGATTAAGCGCATTGAAAACCTGGAGCAATTGCAAACCTTGCGGGAACTGGATCTCTATGACAATCAAATTCGGAAGATTGAGAACTTGGAGTCTCTGGTGGAACTTGAGTGAGTCCAGGGGAATTACCAGGATTAGTTTGAGGGTGGTTTGCTATGCACTGAGTTACTCATGCTGCACTTATTCCGATATTTATCACCCAGGCCTTTCTCATGATTCATTTGGTTGCTGTGAAGAGCAATATCTGTTATCTGTTAACATTTAACCTGTGCAGTCCACATGAACCTGAAGCTCACCAGGGACAGTCAGCTGGAAATGAAACACCTGCTGCATAAGGCAGTTTGAGTGATAGGTGGTTGCAGCTTCTTTGCAGGTGTGGAAGCACTCAGGCTCCCCTTGCTCTTGGCAGCAAGAGCTTGGTATAATGGGGTTTTATTCCTGATGAGGTTTCAGGTGAGATTAAGAGATTATAGAGAGTGTTAGGGAAAGAATAGTGCTCTTTGCACTATTCATGCTTAGGGGAGGCCTTGATATCGTCCTATGATAGGTGGATCATGTAGGCTTGTACCTTTCCCAAGGAATGTTCAGTACTAAAGATTGGCTTCCTCCCACAGTGGTACTTCATGGCTGGGCAAAACAATGGCTGTCTTCTGCATGTGACAGATTATTATTTTTCCCTGACACACTATAGAAGTATCTTGAAAGTTATATTTGTTGCCATCTCCAATAAAAATAGGTGAAACTTATGACTGTAGCATTAAGAGCTTGCAGAATCTGATCTCTGCAGATAGTGAGGTTCTCCACCAATTTACAAGTGTCTCTTCCAAAGTCATCTGTGCCTGATGGTCTGAAGTGACCTTTGTTTTGTTTTACCTCAGGATCCTGGACATCTCCTTTAACGTTCTGCGACACATTGAAGGACTTGATCAATTTAGCCAACTTAAAAAACTCTTCCTTGTCAACAACAAAATCAGCAAAATTGAGAATTTAAGCAACTTGCAGATGCTGCAGATGTTAGAGTTGGGATCCAATCGAATTCGGGTAGGCTTGCTCTGCAAGATGTAAACTGGAGAGCTCTGAGCTCTTTGGCTTGGCGTCAGCCTTTTCTGAAAGTGCACTTCATTGACTTACACTTGCAGTTTTGTTCTTGTTATTGTTCCAGTCATTTAATCTGTAATTGCTTATTGCTGTGCATGCTCTCTGCTTTAATCACGTGTGCATGGAGTGCCTGGCTACTAAAGTACTATTTATTAATTTCTCTCTTTAGCAAACTCATGCACCCCCTGTGTGTTGCCTTTTGCAGGTGATGGTTTCCTCCTGCTACAGAGTATTTCTTTATAATAAAGTTTGTGAGTTTTTCAGTGTAGGTGATTTAAAAATCTATTCCACTTAAGGGGAAACAGTTCTGAGTAGTCCATCCTTCCTTAGGGTGTGCTTCCCTGCTTTTTGCCCACTTTGTAAGAGAACTGGTGAAAGAGAAGACACAAAAGACTAGCCACGTGCAAAGTAAACTATTGATTTTTCAAAGCTTTTTCCAACTCTGTACACTTTAGGTAATGCTTCTAACAGATGAGTGCATTTCAGTCTGAAAATTATGTAAGTTGGTGCTCCTCATTTACAGCATCTGAAAAATTACTTGTTAGGCTGAAAGAGCAAATTAGGGAAAGAACTGTTTGTCCTCTCTATTTCAAGCACGCTTCTCTTTCTGGAAAAGAAGGAAATTTCAGCTATTATAACAACCGTTTAAGGCAGAAATATATGCTGCCTTTGTCAATTGGAAAAATTTTATTTTGCTCCTAAACTGGCCTGAATTATTTTCCATAAAAAAAAAAAATCCTATTTTGTTAATTAATTTACTTAGGGCAATAAAGCTAGAGTGTGAGAGCATCAGTCAGGTCAGGTGAGTGATCAGGAACCTTGGAGTTTACATATGTAGGGGAAACATGTTTTAAAGGGAGAGGCACTTTCCTTTTTTCAGCTATTGGCTGAGCACACTGATCATCACTCCTCAAAAGCTGGGTTAAGCAAGAGTGTGCTGTCTTCCATATGTAAGCGTCACTACCTTCTGCAAAAAGAAACAAGTCAGCTAGACTTCTGAATTGATAGTTAGATGGTACATTGCCACTAATATTGTCAAGCCAAAGAATATCTTTTAAACAATTAGATTACATTTATTTTATATGTGTTTTCTGAACATTGAGCCTGAGCGTATTAATAAAACAACCCAAAGCCCCAAAGTTATCACTGTATGGGTAACATACATATGCTTGTATTGTGGAATTTGTGAGCTTCTTAAATTACTTCATTTTTAGCAGTGTTTTTCTGTTTATCTGTTAATTCTATTCTGGCTTCTTCAGACAGCTCTCTCTATGCTGCTGATGGCTTTGTTGGAGCAGGTAACCTGTGTCTAGGCTAGGCATGAAGAAATACATCTCATGTTAATCGGGGGTGCCTAGAACTCTTTCATTAGTTTTCTATTGGGATGATGGCCTTGCTTTGTGCTTTACAGGTGGGCATACCCTTACTCTTCAGGGTAAAAGCCTATGGACTCTGTTCAGGCAGCGTTCTTGGCTCTGAGGTGCCTCATATCCTCATCCCTTATGCATTAAAGCTTCCACAGTAATGCCGTCTTAGTCGTTTTGCTGCACACTCTAACCTTTTGGAGTAAGTCTGTCATGACTTACTAAGCACCTGCAGTTCTGTTCCTTTAGTATGAATGGTGGGGAGGCAGTACTTCATGCTTGAGCTGACACATTTCATGCTTTTTTCCAAACTTGGACTGAGGCAACTATAGGGCAAGCACTTCATTATTTGCTCCTTAGATCTTTTTCCCCTCATGCCTATCTGTTTCGTACTCTCACTTACCTGTGACTTTTTTATAGTTTTAAGGACCGTTTTTTTCCCCTGACTATATCTTCTCAGTATCCTCAAGAGTCACAAGTATTTCCTCCTCGTGGCTGGGGAGCTACCAATGAGCAGCAAATCTATCATTTTCTTGCAAAGTCAAAACAGGGGTAAGTCCACAGGCTAGAAGGAGGGTGAATCCAAATCTGAGCTGATAAGCATCTTATGTTGAATCTGTTGGCAGTTGTGGGATAGAGGTTGAAAAGCTGCTTTCCTTTCCAGAGGGTATCTCTGAATTCATAGTGTGTGTGTTTGTGTCCATCTTCCTCTTCCCTTATACATGTGCAGGTAAATATGCACGCACAATAACCTAAGGTGTGGTAGGACTCTGTAGCCTGTCTTACCAGTGCTACTAGTCTGAAACTCTGCCAGACAAAAAGGATGTGGAAAAGCTGAGATGTCACAAGGTACTGAGCACCCAAATCCTCTGTTTTCTTCAGTTTAAAGGAGCCTTTTTTTAAGCCCACTCTTTTCCCCTTTTCTTGCCCTTTTTTCTCTCTTCTGTTGGTGCTTTCTAGTGCCTGTTCCTTTGTAAATAAAGAATTCTTGGTGCCTCACAGAGATCTTAGTTTCTCCCAGTGAAGATTGAGCTCAGGACTTAAACTGATATAGTGTATGTGTTCTGCCAGTAGCATGTATATTTAAATCATGTACATCACTTTATTTGGTCTGTGTATGTTCTGCCATAGCAAGAATACATAAGCAGTAGTTAAATAAATAAACACATACATGCATGAGACAGTTAACCCTGCTCATGACAGCTGTTGTGCAGAAAAGCTGAAGAGTTTGTTTCCGTCTTAATGTGGTCACTGGTGAGCATTTGCAAATTGTATTTTCTCCTCCCAGATTCTCTTTCCATTCAGTAGTGACAGATTTTTCTTGCTTCACAAATGAGCGTCTCCTGGCCTGAATGCACCTCGTGGTGCAGGGAATGTCACTTTCAGTGCTCCCTGAGCCTTTCCATTCTCTGCTCTTGCTACCTGGGCAGCAGAGGCAATGGCTGGGGCAGGGTGACACAGCCCTTGCTGTGTTGCATAGCAGTGCCACAAGCCAGCTGTCACACCAGCTGAGGTTCACTATTGCTGCACAGTCCTGCACTTACTCTTGGATCACAAGGGAGGCTCTACCTTGTGCATGCTTTGTGTTGTGGAATTGACAAGTTTGTGTTTCTCAGAAGTGCAGCCCTGTGGGTTAAGGCTAGAAAATGCCAACCACATCTACAGGTTGGAGTTCTGCATCGCAGCAATAACACTGTGTCCTTTGGTCATTTTGCAGGTAATTGAAAACATTGACGCCTTGGCTAATCTTGACAGTCTGTTCCTTGGAAAGAATAAAATCACCAAGCTCCAGAACTTGGATGCGCTGACAAATTTAACTGTGCTCAGTATACAGGTGTTGGTTCTACTTTGTACTGTTATGTTTGAACAGCCTTGGTTATATGAATAGCCTTGTAATTTATGTTAAGCTCTTCTGAATCAGCAGGTCTTCAGTGTTTGAGTCAAACTCCTGTACTGGAACAAAGTGCTGACTTTTCTCATTCTTACATACTAAATGAGATTGGCAGGCACTGATAAAATGATAAAACAAATACTTGATTTTTATTCAAGAAAGACAGAAAATGTATGTTATTCCCCATTTCCTTCCTGAAATACAGTTTCCTAATACATTACAATAACATCAAATGAGTTACGCACAGGAAGTCGTTATAAGGGCTCAGTGTCACTAACCTCCTCCTGAAGAGGGAAGAAATGGGAACAAGCCTGTGCTAAATGAAATCTGTCTTTAATGAGCTGATTGAAAGTTTGTCTTTTTAAAAGGTGGAATGAAAGACAACAGATTTCTTTCATTGAGTCACCTCATATGACAATGGTAGTGTGTTCCGGTACTTCTTACAGTTCTTGGTGGGACAGGCATGCTCATGCATTGTTATTTTGTAGGATGTAAAGCATTATCTTCTGTGGAGTGTATTGGGATTGAAATGTTGTAACTCCCGTTCTGACCTTTCCATTGAAAAGACTTTAAAAATTAATGCTGTTAAGACCGAGACCTGTCCAAAGACACCAAATGGCAAACTTTCAGGCTACAACTTTTGACGGGAACTTCAGAATCTGATTCTTCTCAACGTAATGCCTTAGCTTGATGGAACAAGCTGAGCTCATGAGATCAGTGTGGACCCAAGCAGACTATTTCCCCTGCGCATCCGTACTTCAGATGGATGAATATATGAAATACACACTTTTTCTTCAGTAACTCCCCTGGGGTTTGGTTTGTTTAGAGTGGACTTTAACTGCTGTTCCACTTTCAGAATAACCGTCTGACCAAGATCGAGGGGCTGCAGAGCTTGGTGAATCTGCGTGAGTTGTACCTCAGCCACAACGGCATTGAAGTCATCGAGGGACTGGAGAACAATGTGAGCAGGCTCTTGCTAAGTGTGTGACAGGACTGTTGCCCCAAGTTGCACCTGTTAGTGGCTGTGTCTGTCTGGAAACTTTTGTTCCTCAGCGTTCCCAGTTGTATGTGGGGTCTTCAGTCTCTTCAGAAGACCACAAAGATCTAAGTATTTGTTATGTTAAAATACCGTGCATGGGTGAAGCTTCTCTGGAGCTTCTGGAGTAGATCTGTTTTCATGACGTGGGGAGGGGAAACACAAGATGTGATTAATGCAGTAGCCTGGCTCATCTTCAGCAGTGGAGAGACTGATGGCCGCAGCTGGCTGTCTCTGCTGTAGCCTTTCAGACAGCAGGTTGTAGATACCCAAGGAGGAGTTCTCAGTGGGACAAGAGCTGAGACTAAAAGAGACAAGCCGTGGCTTGTGGCTTCATGTAAACATACATTTCTAGATGTCTGGACAGGATTGATTTCACAGAAGCCTGTAGTGTTTTCATTCTCACCTGACAGTAGATGGCATTGTGAGAGAGCAGAGATGGTCTGGAACTTAGTTGGCTGGCAAGGCAGGAAAATGTAAAACTTCTAAAACTTGATTTTCCTCCTGCCAAAGTTTGTTCAGCTCTGCTGCTCAAGAAGACACTTACTAAAAGCTGATTTTTAATGGGTTTCTCTTAATGTACTGCAAGGAAGGCTCACTTTTTAGGAGTCCTCAGGTGGCAGTTGCCATCTGGCCACTGATTGCTTTCATTTTTTGCCAGAGGGACTGGCAGGTCAGTAACCCAGCTGAATTAAACCAGTCTTCCTTGCTGTGTTTAGGCAGTGAGAGTTCTTGTGCTGCATGCAAGAGGCTGGCAATAAAGTGTCTGCTTCTGACAGTTTCCAGCTCTGGGCCTGGAAAAACTGAGACGGAGAAGATGAAAGGAAACTCAGTCTAATGTTTTTGTGTTTGCTTGTCTAGAACAAGCTCACAATGCTGGACATTGCGGCCAACAGAATCAAGAAGATTGAAAACGTCAGTCACCTAACAGAGCTGCAGGAATTCTGGGTAAGCACAGCCTGGACTTGTTCCTGAAATGTCTGCCATGGTGAAAGAAGGCCTTCTAGTAGGGAGCAGCGGGAGGGTGTGTGTCCATGTGTGTCTTGGAGTTAATTCTTCCTGTTCTGGTGATCGGCTTTAAGATCTTGTCAGTCTGCATGGACAGAGTAAGTGATGGCTTCCTCCGGAGACAGGGTTGAGCTTAAAAAGTTCTTTGCTTAGTGATGAGGAGCCTGTCTGTACCTAGGAGATAGCCCGTGCCTTCACACTCGTGATGGTTACAAAGCAGCCCTACTATGTCCTATTTTTGCAGGTCTCATCTTTCCTTAAGTGACCATGACAGTGTAATGGGGGCAGCTGATATTGTCTCACCAGTGCAATAGAGCACAGTACCTGTTTAGAGCAGAGTTCATATGTTCATGTCATGAAGCAAACAAAACTTATCTTCTGGCTTACCTCCATTCCTGTGACACGGATAACTGTTTAGGGTTGCTTCTGTTTCTGGCACCCTAAATAGGTAAGCCCTTTGTCATTCATAAGTCAGGTGAGGAAATACACAGACACCCCCTTCTGAAACATAAAGTCCTTTAACACCTTAAGGGAGCAGAATTTCAAATCCTGGAGACTGGGAATCTTCTGACAGTTTCCCAGCACTGCCTCCCCAATGGAGGGATTAAGGCATCTGAAGGTCCAGTGTCCTGGCTCAGGAAATGTTGTGATGAGCTGTAGCAAAAGAACAGATGTAGCTGGTTTTCTTCAGGATCTCAGACCAGGGTCTTAACTACAAAGCCTTCTTCAGCTGGAACACTGGCAGTTCCCATGAAGAAGCAGTTTTCTTTCACTACACTAGCTAGTGGGAAGCAGCTGGAGAAAACAGAGCTGCTTATCTGCCACGCAGCAAACAGGGGGCACAATTTCCCACTTTACTGTGGATGCCCAGTGCAAGAATGGGTGTTGAGGGGTACCAGGGCAAATACATTGATTGTTTATATCATATATTATTATTTTTAATGATGGTGCTGTAGCGACTGCCTCTGTATCCAAAAGCAAAGGGTGCCTGAAGTCTCTAGGTTGGACAGCACATGGCCACCTTGCTCACTTGGCTTTCTTGCCCAGGCAGGTGAAGCATTCGTTGTTTTGCATGGGAATTCCTTTGCAGTGCCACCACCAAGGCAGCTCCGAGGCTGAGTGGAGGAGAGCCTGAAGGGGAAAGCTCGGTGCTTTCTCTGGTATACAGGAGGTTTTGTGAGGAAGAGGAGAGGGAAAAATGTCAGGTTTTGTATCAGTTTGGGACCTTTTTTAATGTTTCCAGGGAAGTCATGAAAGTAGTGATAGATGTTACAGTAGAAGAAACACTTAAAAGATTTCCAGCCCTTGAATGAACAGTGTATGTGCTGGGACGCTCCATTGACTGTCTCAGTGTCCTGCTAGGGCTTTCCCAGCACTGCTGTGGCTAGTTCCCTGCTCACCATGCTTACCTGTGTATGTGAGGGTGCCTGTGTGTGCTCTGCAGATGAATGATAATCTGATCGAGAGCTGGAGCGACCTGGATGAGCTGAAGGGAGCAAAGAACTTGGAAACCGTCTATCTGGAGCGAAACCCCCTGCAGAAGGACCCCCAGTACCGGCGCAAGATCATGCTGACCCTCCCCACTGTCCGGCAGATCGATGCCACCTTTGTTCGATTCTGAGCCTCCTGCTGCCCTCTCTCCTGTCCTCCTTGCAGCAATGTCCCAGCTGGGTTTTTTATCCACTTACCACTCACTCCCCAGGTCTTCAGTACACTGACAGTCGCAGAGCAAATGGTCCAGCAAAAGCACTGAATACCAGATCTTGTGTACAATGCACTCATTGTTTTTGAAATGTCGTTGTTATAATAATAATTATTAAATCTTAACACAAGAGACTTCCTTGTGCTTGTGTCTGTTATTTATGGCCAAGAAAGATTGCAACACACTGGAGCCAGTTACTGGCTTTGGTTTACTCTGGGGGAGTCATTGCAGTGGGGAAGCAGATCATCATCTTGCAGAGCATGTTTGGGCTTCAGGATACGGATGTGCTGCAGGGGGCTTAGGTGAGGACGTGGACCCTTATCTCCCCAGGGAGCAGAAGGGCTGGTGGCACAAGGTCCTCTGCAGCAAGGAGGAGTGGTCCTGGTGGAGCAGACAGGGGCATGGGCCAACTGCTGCTGATGTTCTAGGGGCTGCTTGGTGAGTACCTGGAGATGGGGAGAGCTGGAGCACTGGGAGGGAGAAAGCTGGTGGGGAGAGGCAGGAGCTCCCTGGAGGAAGGGACCAGCCATGGGAGCTTTCACTGCAAGTATGGGTGCTGTGGAGAGAAGAGCTGCTCAGTTGCTGCAGGACAGGGCTAGGAGATGGTGTAGCTGCTGCTGCCATCTCTGATTGTCCTTCCCTAACCCTGCTCAGCACTGGATGGAGATCCATCTGGTTGCCCAGTTGCATCCATGACTGCCAGCAGCTTTTGAGTGAGCAGCTGCAGGGCTCTGGTGCCTCAACTGCTGCCCTCACCTCTGCCCCTTGACACAGCTGCCTGCTGCATGAGCCTCACCTCAGCAAGGGCATTGACACGTTCAAGCCAGAGCTCTGAACCAGCCAAGCAAGGGCTGCCCTGGATCAAACCCCACCGGCAGAAATAACACCCGTGACACTCTGCACTGTTTCAGGTTTTATTTTAGAATTTATAAAATTCCAGTGTCATCCATACTCATGAGCCTTTTTACATGTTTGCATATAGTCTCCAAATTCCAAAGTTAAGGCCAAGGGATCATTGCTATGGAAATGTACAATATGGAAGACGTCAAAGAGAAGAAATGGACACATGCCACAGTCTGCTGCGGAAGGAGGGTGGTGGAGGACAGTATTAGGTACAATCACTTCATGACCTCCTTTAGAGTGGAGGGTTGGGCTATGGGGCAGGAGCTCAGATGGCGGTGCCCCAAATGTAACTCAAGCCTAGCTGTGCAACTGGTGAGGGGCCATAAAGAGGAAGAGGGGGGGTGACAGGCTTGGTGTCGTAGGACAAACCTAAGCTACAGGGGGTAATAAACATTTTCTGACAGATGCAGATGGGAGGGGGTCACCCTAGCTCTCCCTGACCCACCCTGTGTCTCCTGTGCTGGAACCCAGGCCCCACTGGGCAGCCAAGTGCCCTGCATCAGGCCGAAATCAGCTTCAATCATGTCTCAAACCTAAGGAGAGCACTGTGAGGTTTTGGTTCAACTTCTGCATAGCAGCCTCTTCCAAGAAGAGCTGGCGTGGGATGAAGCATCGGCATGTCAAGCCCACCAGACAGCGGGAAAGGCAAGAATGCTCGGCTCAGCCTGCCAGTTTTGGACCTTTGCTCTGTAAGCAGCACTAGAGAGGCTAAGGGACTCCTGCTTGGCCAAGGCTGAAGCAGCTGGGATAGAGGAATGGCTCAGACTACAACTCTGTAGGACTGAGGCAGGGGAAAGAGGGAACAGAAACCTGTACTCCCTGCCTCTCTCCTCCAAGACACCATCTTCCTCTTCTTGGCTGGAGGAGCTTGGACACAGCCCCCTTCACACAAGCCATGGTAGGACCTAGGCACAAGGGGCACAGAGCATTGATCACCCTCTACCACCCGCACAATGGAGGCCTCGTGGAGGGCTCAACACGCCATCAGCCCCCCAGTGCCATCAGAGCAGAAGCCTGGCTGAGAACCTCTGCAGCCCAGGGCTAGGGCAAGGCTGCACCTACAGCCTTGGGACCAAGCCCTGTTCTAGCTCAGCAAGCAGTCCTGCAGTTCTCTCCATTCACACCCTGTCTCATCATCACCACACTCAGCTTCCACCCAGCAGAACTCCCACTGCTGCTTGGAGACAAAAGGCTCCTGCTGCTCTTCCTCCACACTTCTGCTCTGGCTGCCAGGGCAAGAACTGGAATAGCTGCTCACCCACTTACACAGAGGCCACCATCATACTGACTTTTGAGGTAGAAAGAAGGCAATAGTAATAGGTGTTCCTATCCCTCGTGCCTAGCTCCTGCAGTGCTAGTAGATGACTACACCTTCTCAAGGCCACATTTCCCACCAGCTCCTCCAGGGCCATGCCACTGCAGCATCCTTGGCCAACCCAAATCTGTCCCATCTGGCAATACTGTCATGTGCTGGATCGCCTGCCTGCTCCCACTGTCGGCTGCTGGGAAGGGTGAACGTGGGCACACAGGAACCAGGAGCGGGGTCTGTCATCACGCACTGGAAGACTTGTCAAGCGTGCAAGTGGGGGCTGTGCTTGGTGCTGTACTCCGAGGTGTTACCTGACCAGGGTAGCCATAACGTTGCTCTGGTCCCTTCCATCTCTGCTGCTTCTACCGCCTACTGAAGGCTTTGCTCCTTTAAAAATCAAGTTTCTGACCTTTTAGGTTATCTTAAGCTCTCCCCACAGTCAGCTATCAGCATTAAATGAATTTTTGGCAGTTAAAAGGAAAAAAGTTGATTGCACTCTACAAAGGTAAGGTAAGGCCTGGGATAAACACAAAGGAAAGAGGGCAAACGTTTTGGCTTTAGAAAGTCAAGGAAATTTATTTCCTGAGGTCATGAGACAGGAAGTAGATTCCTAGCCACAGTAAAGGAGGTCTCCTAATGAAGGCGAGAATGCCTAGTAAGACATGCTCAAGAGAGCGGATTGCTCTTGGGAAGCTGCAAATCTTAGCCACTTTGAGTCAATTATGAAGTTTCTAACAAAACCACACACATTTAGTGTTTGAATCTGAGTGAAGTCTTGTTCCAAAGGAGGAAAGAATATCCATCGAGAGATGAGGGTGGGTCCTAGCCATGGTGATAGCTGAGGGGAGCAGGATGGGGTCTAGCACTCCAGCCACCATTAGGAGACCTCTTGGGGCAATTGACTTGTGCTCCAGCCGCTGGGTCAGATTTCAGACAGAAGTATTTGTGGCAGGTTAGTGTCAGGTCAGCGGGCTGGAGGAGGTTCTGCTTCCAGGTCATTATCGTTTGGGTCCCCAGGGAAGAGTCTTGGGGGCCACTTGAGCCCCAAAGCTGGGGAAGTCTTCAGAACTGCTCATATCAGGGGCCTAGAGCAAACAAAAAGGGAACAAGTTAAGCTCCTGTCCTGCTATAAACCTGCATGGAACTCAGCAGCATTTCTGACATCCCATGAGTCCTTAGGACTGCCCAGAGTGCATGGTCAAGCCACCTAGGGGTGACATCTTGGAGGGTGCAGATAGGAGCACAGCAGGTCAAGGATTCCAAGGGTCCAAACTCAACAACTCAGTCACCGAAGCAGGGTCAGGCTGGTCCTGCATCAGTGCTTGGACAGCTGGAGACAGAGCTGCCACATGTCCCAGACCACTGCTCTCAGCCAGAACACAGCTGCAAAGGTAGAGCTGGTTCTGTGCTACAGAAGAGGCAGAAGACCCAGCACCCTGCCCCTAAAAACAACGCAACCTGGCAGGACGCTTTCTGGTAAGGAACCCCCATTCTCCAGCAGCTCCACAGTGGGATAAGTCAGTGTGGGAAAGACATTTGCAAGATATAGCAGTGCTCTGGAAGCTGGAGAGGCATAACCAGCCTGCTCTCATGTTGCAAAGGCCACTGCTGTCTCTGCCACCAGAGGAGGAAGGAATGCTGTGTTTCCTCAACCAAGAGGGCCAGATCTCAGAGTAAGTCCTTGGCAGAGGGGACCCTGTGCCCTCAGGCTTGTAGCAGAAGCAGCACTCACCTTTTCATTGTTGACGGTAGCCCAAGGGGCATCTCTCACCACAAAGCCCTTGGATGGGGCCTTGGACTCTTCATGCGAAGAGGGCTTCATATACACCTGCATTGCCTCGTTGTCCACCACATCTGCAAGCTGTAATGACACAGCCCAGTTAGGGGGGAGGATCCTGATAGTTCCTCAAACTGGTAAAATGCGCATCCCTTTCACCATCTGACCATGCTGCAACCTGTCCAAGGTCACCAGTCTGTAATACAAGGATCAAACAGTGTTTCTGCACTAATCTGAGGGCCACCAACAACTAGCTGATGGAAGCTGCAGCAAGACAAGTATATGCACATCCTGCTGGTGCCCCAGCATTCTCATTCACTATCCTCTCCTGGACACTGGGACCAGTCCTTGCATTGCTTCGCAGAGCAAACCCCTTGGCTCTGCACACAGTTAATCTGAGGGACAGCTGCAGAGGACTGACTGCCACTTGCACAGGGCTTAAGTTCTTCAATGCAGTGGTACAAAATACCACATGCAGTCACTTAAGACATCCAGCTCTGAGGCAGAGGAAATCCTTTCTAAGGCCCTGCACTTATTTGTTGAATACTTACATATTCCTCCTCCAAATTCAGGATGTGATCAATAGCTTCTTCCACATTCTCAGGGAGTCCTGTCACAGTCACACAGTTGGGGTCAGGAGCTCCACTCTGCGGAAAGCGAATATCCACCTGCAACATGAGGAACAGGATAGGACTTGCATCTGTAAATCTGAAAATCCAGACTCACATGACCCTCGTCATTAGATTCTCAGAAGAGATAAGCCATGATCTGTTCACTGCCACAAGTCTCTTTGGTACTTCTATAATTCACATGTTGAAGAGTGCACTGGGATATACCTGTCCTTGAAGCCTGCCCAATTTCCCCATGAAGGAAGGCAGAAGAGAGTCTGCAGTAATGACCCATTTTCCAGTAGCTTCATCTGTTCTCATTGCCCAGAGGACCACTGTTTTCTGTGCAGCACTTGCAGCAGAGGCACGAGAGTTTCCATTTCCAGTGTCTTCACACTGCTGTAAGCATTTTCATCATCAAGCCATTAGCATGAAGCACAATAAGCTTTCTGTCTCTTCCATGGACAGAGTAATCCTGGCTGACAATCACGTTAAGAAGCTGGCTTAGTGTACCACATACACAACTACCAAGTTTTCTCACAGCTTGCCTTCCAGATGGGTGCAGGAAAGCCAAACTGAGTCTAGCCAAGATGCAAGTCTCCAAAAGTGTCATCACTTTGGATTCGTATTCACTACTGGCCCTGTAGTAAAGCTCACTACTACTGCCACATGCTGTCAGGGACAAAGGTCTCTGCCCTTCCCAAGCCAGCTGACAGCCACATCTGGAGCCCTGAGAGTGTGTCAGAATTCCCAAACTCAAGAGCATCAACAGTGTCCTGAAGAGGTAAAGAAATCTGGAGTATTTGCTGGAGTTAAGCTCAAGCGGAGGGGGCCTGGGGACAGACTCCTCCCAGAGCTCCCAAGCAACAGGCCTAGCTGTCCACTTTAAGTACTCAAGAGCAATTGACATAACCACCTCCTCCATTTGAGGACCACCTGGGGACCCTGTCTGCAAGAAAACCACGAAAAGGGCTGCACAAAGGGACAGACCTCAGTCATGTTTGCTGGGCTAACCCAGAGCACCAAGGAAGCATTTCCAGGTTCCTCTTCTGGCTGTGTTCCAGCAAGACAAGAAGAGCTCAGCCTCTTCCCTGTGTGGCTCCCAGAAGAAAGATGACTCAGAGCTGAGGTTGCATGGCAATGGTTCAGCTGGTGTCTGGGTGTGGTGTCCAGGTAGCCCAGCTGCCTTGGGCATACCAGGGTGCCTGGCCCAGAGATTCTCCTCACATGTTTGTGGTGACAGAGGTGGAGGTAAGTAGAACAGCACTGATGTTTCTTTTGTGTCTGTTCCAGCTGAAGGTGCTCAACAGGCACAAGACATAAAGACCACAAAAGATATGAGCCTCATGCTCCAGAATTCAACCCCTAGCATCAAGCTGATATCAAGCTCTTAGCACATGGCCATTCAGGAACAGCCTAACCTGTGTGGCATTGCTCCAGTGCTCACCTTGAACTCATCCATGATTTTGCGGATGGCTTTACCACGAGCACCAATGATGCGTGCGTGAACACGATGGTCCAGAGTCACATCCTCAGACACCATCTGCTCCAGCTCACCAACGATCTTCATGATGGCATCCCGGGCAGCCTCAGCATTCTTCTCATAGCCAGTGATGGTGATCTGGTCTTGGGCCTAGTAACAGGGAACTCTGTGTGAGACCAGGCTCATAAGCAGCTGAGCAAGTCTTCTTGATTTACTCCTCCACCTTATCTTGAGGCAGTGCTGGGAATTCAGAGACCTAAAGAAGATGCTGTGCTTCCTATGCTCAGAGACAACCAGCAGCCCTGCTCTGCACACCTTCTGACCTCTCACCTGGCTTTCATCATCCTTGTCAGGGAACTGGATGTTGACTTCATGCTCTGTGCGTATCTGGGTGATCACTGCTCCCTTTCGCCCAATGATTTTAGGGTGATACTTGGGATCCACAGTGACCGTCAGCCTGAAGCTTCGCAAGGCCTGCAACAGGAGAAGCAGTGTGAGATACAACAGCACGGAACACATCACGGCTGGTCCAGGGATGCCCATCTACATCCCAGCACCTCTGGCTTCTGAGATGCACAGAACAGGTTCTGCAGGGTCATGCTTGTGTATATGTGGCTATAGAAGAGGACCCAAGACATACATATGCTGGGGCTTTGTGCTTTCACCAAGTCCAGCAGGAAATTACAAGTAGCAAACAACCATCCAACTCAACCCTCACTTCAGAGCTGTGGTAAGGATACAGTGATAAGAGGTTCAGAGAGATGCCTAGCAGTGAGGTTCCCACCCTGCAGAGTCTTGAAAGTACATGAAGTGGTAAAGCCCTGGACAGTCTAAAGTTATCTAAAGTAGAGTCTGAGAACTCTCCTGTCAGTTCACGTAAAGTGAGTTTCATTTAGGTAACACACTGATGAGCACTCCTAATGCACAGAGCACCTAAAGGTACTCTGAAAAGATGAGGCCTTCACCTCACAGGACAGGCACAGGCCTTACCCGATCCTCCTGTTCAGCCTGAAGCTCTTTCACTCTTTCCAGCAGCCCAGCCTTGGCACGGTCCAGGTTGGTAGACAGCCCAGTGATGGTGATGATATCCGACTGCAGCTCAGGAGCAGGGACCTGTATGTTCACCTGTATAACAAGAAACAATTATCATTTTGTATCACTTGTGATGCCTATCACTGCAGGTTGGTATCACTGAGACCAGCTCCCACCCAGACAGCCTACACCACAGAATCACAGAATGCTGAGGTAGGAAGGGACTTCTGGAAGTCATCTGGACTAAACACCTGTCTCAAGCAGTTGTCTGGTACAGCATCTAGATGGTTTTTGAATAGAAGACTGTTTCTTCAGCCATTACCAGATTGCTTTGCTCTAGGGCTTCAGCCCCTAGCACTGCCTGTGCCAGCCTGGAGAGGCTAGGAAACAAATACATGTTCAATAGGGCTGTCAGCAGCCAACCTGCATCAGCCCCAAGAGCCCCTATAGGCTTCAGGGGAATTTTCCCAAATGGGCAGGCACAGCAGAGCTGTTTCCTATGGCTTAGGAGGAAAACAACTCTCACACTGGTGAGAAATTCCTGTAAGCACCAAACAAGTCATGCAGCACTCATGGCATCCACACTGATCATACAGCTTCAGCACAAAATCTACTGAGCTCCAGAGCTCGTGACTAAATCACACAGGTCTCATTTTTTTATTACTCAGCCTTTATTCCATGATCGAGCCACAACAGTTCTGAGTATGTCACAAACGACTGCCACCACCCAAACACAGTCAAAGACTCTTCAGGACAGAGGAGATTGGAGAAAGGACAACAACTTACTTCAAACTCATCCATCATTTTGCGGATCCCAGTTCCTTTCTGGCCAATGATGTAACGGTGAAGATCAAAGGGAACCTCCACCTCAATGGTGACAGGAACCAGAGCCTGCAGGGAGTGGAGCACAGTTTACCAGCTGAAATACTTTTCCTGTCTTTCAGCTTGCCATATGCTTGCCCGAAAGAACATGCTGCTGGACTGAGTTATATTCCATAGTAGTCAGGATACAAACATTGCAGGAAGAGAGAACAGCTGCAAACACCAACAGGACCTGCTGGGTGTTATTTTTTCCAAGGAGGCAATCTTAAACCCTGCCTCTGGGGACAGGCTGCTTTCATATCCTTGGCTTCCATCTAGCAGAGCCTTTGAAATCATCACTAAAGCAGCATGGCAAGGTCTGCTAAAGCCAGAATGATTCAGTCTCAGACTCCTCTTTCCAGCTGCCCTCCATAAAATAAGTCTGCCATGCTTTTATGGCATAAAAAAAAAAAAGCAGGACTGCCTACAAGCTCTAGCAACCGCGAGGTCAGGCACAGTGATTCAAGCTGCCAGGCTAAATCACAAAGCAGATAACTTCCCTTGTGCAGTACAGACCACCTCTGCAGTCATCATCAGTGACCACCTGGACTGCAACTGTGACTGTATCGCTTTTATTACCAACACTAAATCCTGCAGCGAGCTTTTTGCATCAAGACATCAATACATCACAGGGCTAAGAGGCTTTGAAAGCCACATACCTGCAGTGCCTCCTTTGCTGCCTCACACTTTTCCCTGCGGCCAGAGATGATGATGATATCACACTTCTTTGGAGAGCTGGGATCTGCATCCTTCCCATCCTTGCCTTCCCCACCTTCCTCACCATTCTCCTGCACCGCTGGCTCTGCAACTGGGGCTGGAAACATATAAAGTCTCATGTTAAATGCACAGAGGCCCCTCTTTGCTTGTTATCTCCCTCTCTAGGTCCTCAGGCTCTGACTGGGCTTTGCCACTACAGGTCTGACACTACAGACTGCTACGGAGCAGGTCACTCCTAGCACAGGCAGCTCGCCATGGCTTAGCCTGAAACGAGCAGAACAAGAATACCCACTGAGACAGTCTGCTTCACACCTGTCTGCACAGCATTGATACTGCTTCTGCCTGCACAGAAAGGACCTGCAGTTGCACTATGGAAGCAGAAGCTGCACTCCTACAGTAACAAAAGCAACAAGTAATGCTGGCAGTTTCTTCCCCAACAGGGAAGTTCACTAGTACAGCACTGGATGTTGCAGCACGATGGCTAGTGCTAGGCCAGAGTATCCAACAGTCCCCAGCTGTGCTGAAGCTCAGTACACCTAGCAATTAAGGCATAGGCTAAGAGAGACCTTGGTAAGCCTATAGAGCACTTTTTGTTGGGGTAGGTCCCTATGCTCTGCAGTGAGAATAAATTCAGAACACTCAGGTCTGCAGTTTTAACTCCCAGAACTGTCTCTCTTCCCAAAAGGGCAAGGCTGGTGCTAAGCCCAGATTCAAGGACACTATGGGGAACATCTGAGGTCAGTTCTCCACAGATTTTAAGTAGAACACCTTCAATGATGCAGAGTGTAGACACTCCATTCATGTTATCACACTAGCTACCCTGCAAACATGTATCCATGGGTATACCTGGGTTCTCCTCTCTGTCAGGGAATTTGATCTGGACAGCATAGTCACGGGTGATCTGCTGGATCCGGGATCCTTTGGGGCCCATAATGGAGCGGTGGAACTTCTGTGGGATGGTGCATTCGATTGTCACTTGGGCTTCCTGTGAGAAAGCAGAGTTGCTCTATTGCAATGCCGCCTCTTTCACATCAGTAAACAGGATGCTGGTGCATGGTGAAATCCATAACAGACAGAGAGGAGTCAGAAAAGGTAACAGCTGCTGACAGGGGAACAACTGAAAGTTTCCTAGAATCTCTCCTCTCTCAGACAAGTTAACAGAGGATTTCTTAATAAAGGCTGTCTCTAACCCAAGATGTTAAAGGCTTCCAAAGCTCAAGCTCTCTATTACCCTGAAGGGGAAGAAGCATTAGAAGAAAGGAAAAAGATGAAGGAAGGAAGGAAAAAGAACAGGTCTGACAGTTGTCTGCTTCCAAAAGCCTATACCAACACCATGGGAAACCCCAGGGAGCAACCACTGCCCAAGGCCAGGCATGGAGAGGCACAAGAAGGCTCCTATATTTTAATGTCTAGAAGTACATCAAGGAAGGGTCTCCTATTCCTACTCCTAAAAACCAAGAACAAATTAAAAAAGAAACAGTTTTCCTGTGACATACCAGGTCCTCAATGATCTCCTGGATGCGTTTCTTGGCTGCCTCCACACAGTCCTTGGCTCCCTTGAGGGTGACTTTGTCGCTTTGGGTGCCGGAGCGTGGAAAACTGACCATTACACCACCATACTCATCTGCAATCTCACGCAGAACCTGCCCTCTCCGGATGACAAAGTGGCGATGGTGCTTGGGGTCAACCACCATGGAGTCTTCAACCACATTATCCTGCCAACAGATGACAGCCAGTCAATCCTGTCTGCCCCAGCAATAATCACGAATTTGCTGCGCTCAACAGCAACCAGTTTACAACCTCATCCCCAACAAGAAACAGCAAAGAGAATGTTCTTGAGCTCCTATAAAGGGCAGCAGATATTTTAGGAGAAGGAGCTCCTCCATGCTAGCTTGTTACATCGTGCTACAGTGATAGGCAAGAAAACAGAAGTAGTAGTTCATAATACCAGGTTCTTGATGAGGGCCTCCAACTCCTTCTGCGCCTCTTTGACAGCCTCCTCAGTTCCCATGATAGTAATCAGCTCCTGATCTTTGTCCTCAGAGGTTGGGAAGATGATGCGGGCCCCAGTGTTGTCACGCACCTTACGGATGTTGCCACCTCCCTTACCAATAAGGAATTTATGGTACTCTGGCTTTGCACGAAGGTCCACGGTGTAACTCTTTGTTTGCTGAAAGCAGTCAAATGCCCATGGAACACATTAATGTAGCAAAACCACACATCAGCATCAACAATATTCATGTATGCATGTTACCAGCACCCACTTATAGAGTGTTGCAAGAGCAAGGCAGATGCAGTGTGCCGTACAAGTCAAAAAGGTATACAATGTCTTAAATTAATAACACTACCTGAAAGATGTTCTCAGGTAGTGTTATTAATCAGCTGAAAAACTAACTCTACACACAGCACAACTGGTGAGAAAACGAGCAGAAAAGACTTCCCTAGGAGAAGGGTTTGACACACAAGTCAGCATAACCATTTGGCAGCTGACTGCTACAAGCCAGGCAGCAGAGGCAACCAACTAACCAGGAGAACATGTTCATCTGCTCGTGTTAGAAGGGTTTTCTTGCTATTAAAATGACTAGTCAGTCAGCCACAAACCTTGATATAAGCAGTAAAATGGAAGAACTTGAGCTGGAGTTTAGAGATCAAGAAAAAAGTAAAGGAGATATGCAGAGCTAGCTGTTCTGAAGAAAGTGTGGGTACCCAGCAACATTCAAACCACAGGAGTAGTGAGCCTTAACCTTTTGAGTATGCCCCAGCCTTGGCAGAGAAGCACTACAGCCAGTTCTACCCATGGGGGAAGAACTCTGCCACAACTACAGAAGCATGGTCTTCCTTTAATCATTAGAGAGAAGACTTCAGCCTCTTCAGGAACCTGCTTAGTAAGGCTCCATGGGATATAGCTGTAGAGGGCAGGGAGGCCCAACACTGTTGGTTGATATTCAAGGATCACCTATTACAAGCTCAGGAATGTTGCATCTCAACCAGAAGGAGGTGCTGCAGAAGGGCCAAGGGATCCCCTTGGATGGATAAGGAACTGCTGAAGAAACTTAGAAGGAAAAAAAGAGGCTTATAAAAGGTGAAAGCAAGGACAGGCAGCCTGGGAAGAATACAGGGATGTTGTCCGGGAAGCTAGGGACCAGGTTAGGAAAGCTAAGGCCCAGTTAGAATTATACTTGGCTAGGGATGTGAAAGATAACTGGAAGGGATTCTATAGGTATACTGCAAATTAAAGACAGACTAGGGACAGAGTGGGCCCCCTCCGGAAGCTATTGGGAGAACTGGCTACCCTGGATTTGGAGAAGGCTGAGATTCTTCAGGACTTCTTTGCCTCAGTCTTCACTGGCAAATGCTCTGACCACACTGCTCAAGTCTTGGAAGGCAGATGCAGGGACTGTGATAATGAAGATCCTGAGTCTACTGTAGGAGAGGATCTGGTTCCAGACCATCTTAAGAACCTGAACATACGTAAGTCCATGGGACCTGATGAAATCCATCCGCAGGTCCTGAAGGAGCTGGTGAAGGAAGTTGCTAAGACACTGTCAATCATCTTTGAAAAATCATGGCAGTCAGGTGAAGTTCCCAATGACTGGAAAAAGGGAAATATAACCCCCCTTTTCAAGAAGAGGAAAATGGATGACTCCAGGAACTACAGACCAGTCAGCCTCACCTCTGTGCCTGGCAAAATCTTGGAGCAGACTCTCCTGGAAGGCATGCTGAGGCACATGAAAAACAACAAGGTGCTTGGTGACAGCAAGCATAGCTTCACTAAGGAGAAATCCTGCCTGATCCATTTAGTGGTCTTCTATGATGGCACTATGGAACTGATGGAAAGGGGTAGAGCAGTTGATGTCATCTACCTGGACTTGTGCAAAGTGTTCAACACTGTCTCACATCACATCCTTGTCTCCAACTTGAAGAGACATCAATTTGATAGGTGAACCACTCTGTGGAAAAAGAACTGGATGGATGGCTGCACGCAAAGAGTTGTGCTCAACATCCAGCTGGAGACCAGCAATAAGTGGTGTCCCTCAGGGATCGGTGTTGGGACTGGTCTTGTTCAACATCTTTGTTGGTGACATGGATAGTGGGATTGAGTGTGCCCTCAGCAAGTTTGCTGACGACACCAAGTTGTGTGGTTTGGCTGATAGGTTGGAGGGAAGGAAAGCCACCTTTTGAGGTGGGCTGATGCCAACCTGATGAAGTTTAACCATGCCAAGTGCAAGGTCCTCCACCTGGGTGGGAGCAATCCCAGGCACAGCTACAGGTTGGGCAGAGAAGAGATTCAGAGCAGCGCTGAGGAGAAGGACCTGGGGGTGTTGGTGGATGAAAAAATTAACATGAGCCAGCTTCAGTGTGTGCCCCTGCAGCCCAGAATGCCAACCGTATCCTGGGCTGCATCAAAAGGAGTGTGTCCAGCAGGTCGAAGGAGGTGATCCTGCCCCTCTGCTCTCGTGAGACCGCACTTGAAGTATTGTGTGCAGTTCTCGTGTCCTCAACATAAAAAGGACATGGAACTGCTGAAACAAGTCCAGAGGAGTGCCATGAGGATGATCAAGGGACTGGAGCATGTCCCATATGAAGACAGGATGAGAAAGTTGGGGCTATTCAGCCTGGAGAAGAGAAGGCTGCGTGAAGACCTCAAGCAGCCTTCCAGTATCTGAAGGGGGCCTATAGGGATGCTGGGGATGAACTACTAATTAGGGACTGTAGTGAGAGGACAAGGGGTAACGTGTTAAAACAGGGGAAGTTTAGACTGGATATAAGGAAGAAATTCTTTATTGGTGGTGAGGCACTGGAATGGGTTGCCCAGGGAAGTTGTAAATGCTCCATCCCTGGTGGTGCTCAAGGCCAGGTTGGACATAGCCTTGGGTGGCATGGTTTAGTGGGAGGTGTCCCTGCCCATGGCAGGGGGGTTGGAACTAGATGATCTTAAGGTCCTTTCCAAACCTAACTATTCTATGATTCTATCTAAATTGTACTCAAATCCCTCAAAAGAGGCTGTCTGATGCCAGAAGCTTCCTAGCAGGCAGAGGAGATCATTTCAACCCCCCAAAAGGAGACACCTGGCCAAAACAATCTGCTCCTTCCCTTATGAGACAAGGCTCACCTTTTCCTCTGCCAGGTGCAGCAGTTGCTTCTTGGCTTTCTCCACATCCTGGGCTGGGCCCCTGATGGTCACAGTGTCACTGCCAGAGCCCTCGGTGGGGAAGTGGATGTGGACTCCACCACACTCCTCCATGATGGAGCGGATGAAACGGCCTTTGGCGCCAATAAGGGAATTGTGCAGTTTGGAAGGAATAGTCACCTCCACCTCTGTGATGTTGGCCTAAGAGAGGACAGTATCAGGCTTTTAGACAAGCTGCAGAAATGAGTTTGCACCCACCTGGTTTACCCTTTAACTCCTAGGAGCTTTGTAGAGCTGTGTGTAAGAACTTCTGACCAGAGGGGTTTGAGACAGGCTACTCTTGACACTTGAGCAGCCACAAACTTACAAGAAGATGACTGACACTCACATTTGTCTCTTCCCTACCCTCCCCCATTACAAGCACTTCTGTGCTTATGTCTTCTAGCAACATTTTCAAGTCCCTCATACATGACAGGCCAGTCGTTTCACGTACCAGCTCCTTCTGGATGGCAAGAATTCTGTGGCGAGCAGCCTCGCAGTTTGCTTTCTTGCCTGTGATAACAATTGTCTCCGAGTTGCTGTTCTCTGCAGGGAGATCAATTTTGGTGTTGCTCTCTTCACGGATCTGCCACAAAGAAAAAAAGAATCTCAGAGGTGTCCAGTGTCAAAAAAGGAGATTATATTTTCCATAATCAATGAGCAGGAAAGAGCAGAAAGTGGGATTTAGCTGAAGGCAGTGACCATAATGAGCATTGGTGATAAGAAAGTTATCTCACCTTCTTTATGTTGGCACCTCCTTTCCCTATGATGTTCTTGTGAAATTGTTTGAAGATGGGGACAGAAATAGAAAAACTGTTTTCAACCTAAGAGGGAAAGGAAGGAAGAACCAAAGATTACACTGTTATGGTGATGCTCCATCCCAGGAACTTGATAAACAAGCTTTTGACAATAGACTTACACCCAATAAAGTTCCCTATAAGACATACTTGCAAGAATAAGCAAAAGCAAGTACCTTCCCCTATAGCCCTTAAATAACAAATACCATTCTCCTAACCCCAGTCAGCCAGAAGAGTGTTCATAGCTTCCTCATCTTGAGGTGTTTCAGGCCTAGCCAAGCCAGTACAGCTCTGCCCTATGCAGAGTTATTCAGGCATGTAGGAGAGAACAGCAGACAGATGACCCCCTTACCAGGTCTGCCACCATCTTCTGCATGTACTTGGTGCACTTCTCCACCTCATTTTTGGGACCTCGAAGTTGGACAATGTCACTTTTGTGTGCAGGGTCTGGGAAGTTGATGATAACCTGCAGGAAGGCATAATTTACAGTCAGCTCAAGCATATGAAAAAATTGCTGTGCCAGACACAAGCAAAGTATCAAGAAAGTTCTGCACAACCGCTTTTCCATCTGGAAAGGGTAAACATGTTAGCAGCCTCTGGCCAAAAGAACTATCATCTCATCATATTACATACAGAGTAAATAAATTTAGGAATTGGGAGATAATGTGTCTACTGCCCAAGTAGGATATATCTACTGGATATCTATTGGAATCTCTGGATTCCTCATCTCCTAGAAAGCCTTACCTCTGGGAATTTCTCCCGGATTTCCCGGATCCGCTCGCCCTTCTGCCCAATAATGGTTCGGTGGAATTTTTGTTCAATAATTAGGTCCTTGGTGCGTTCATTTTCCTGATGAGAACAGAATTTACACTGAGTGTTCAAGCAGGGAACCACAGACTTAATTCCCAGTTTGCTGCCTGACAAGTTTACTTGCCAGCACTCTCCCTCTTTTCTCCTCCAGTCAAAATTCACTCTAAGTTGCCAGAGAAGTGGTATACAAGGGAACAGAGGAACATATCCATGAAGACAAATTCACACTTGTTATGACATCCAAGTGCTTGGTGGGCAAGGGGCACACAGAAGGCCCAGGAGGTTCCAAGGGAACATAAAAGCCTAAACCCTGAGGCTTCCCAAGCATCACATCGTACTCACCATGCGGGAAGCGAGTTCCAGCAGCTCTTTCTTGGCCTGTTGGACCCCCTGTGGATCTCCTTCAATTCTGATCAGGTTGCTTTTTTCATTGTCCGGTGGAATACGCACAGACACCTTGTAGAGGTCCTTAATCCTGTTAACTTTCAAGGCAAAAACCATGGTGACACAGTCTGCTAGAAAAAGACTTGGAAGCAAGGCATCTTACTTATCAATGCCTAGAGACTGTTTATAAAGTAAATCAGACTCTGAGAAGGCACCAGACAAGTAAATACTGTGCAATCCACAGAGCAAATTGTTTGCATACCAGAGTGAGGCATTTGTCTCTTCCCCATCTAGATCAGAACATGATCATTCATTTATAATCTCAAATGCTTTTTGGGGAGAAACTCACCAAGCAGATTTCTACCACTCTCAATCAGTTGCTAAAATGTAATACACATAGAGCAACTTCAAAACCATGCGATTCTTCAACCTCATCCCCAACAATGTATTTTTGCCAAGACAAAGTAATCCCACCACTGTTCAATCTCCCAAGAAATCCTTCACATATTAAAGCCATCCCAAGGCCTCATCACCCATTTACCTTCTTGTGCCAACAACACCCCAGAAAAGCAGAGGAAATGTGATGAAGACAGCACACTGAATGAGGTACAGAGCCCCTTATATGCTGGACTAAACATAGAGAGTCCAAGCATAGGAAGGATTAGAAAGGCACCCCACTTACTGTTAGCTCCATTCTTGCCAATGAGGTGTCGATGGAATTTGTGGTCAACGTTGATTTCTGCGTAATCCATCCGGTTGATCTATAAGGAAATGTACAGAGCTTAGGTAGGGCAGGCCACCACTTCTGTCTTACACCCTAAGAAACTGCCTATTGCCAGTGTTGACACTGACTTTGCAGTAGCCAGCTACAAGCACTCCTGCTATTAAGCAGAGCAGCAGCACTCCTCTGGTTTGAGCTGAGAGCACCATATTGTGAAAAATTAGAAAGGAACTTAGATGGCTCTCCACCTATAACTGAAAGAGAATCCTTCCTTCTCTGCATCAGAAGATTCAAGACCTGCAGCTGATTTTTTTAAGAATGCTATGGGCGAGCTTCATAACCAAGGGTTTCGTCCATATGGCACAAAACTTTTCTTCTGCAAGTTGTTAAGCATGCCAAGACATCATAGGGACACCTCATCATCTCTGCTCTGTTGCCCCTTCTTCCCCCATTTTCTTCTTATGTACCAGAACATACCAGATCCTTGACCATGACTTCAATCTGTTCCTGAGCCACATTCACATCTTCTGTAGGTCCTTCCAAAGTGATTTTATCCTCTCCTTCAGTGAATTCGATGTGAACCTTGAGAGGTAAGGCAACAAATCCAGTAACAAACATGATACAAGCCAGGTCATGCTGTTAGTGAGGCCTATACCACCAACCTCTGCTATTAAGAGATGTTTTCCTTCCCACAAAGTACACAGATCATTCCCATGGTTTCAGAAATAGGTAACTTACAATTCTTGCTGTATCACAGTGTCTAGAGACCAAAGCTTTGTTGCTGTCCTAGAGCCTGCAAGGGCTTTGCAGAACATCACCTAGTCTTTCTCTGGATATCATCTAACTTGCAGAAGTCACCATCTGCAGGTATCCTACTACATCAATTCTCAAAATAGTACCACATAAAGCTTCCTTTGAAGGGCTCAAGCCATGAGAATAACAAAGGATGAGTAGTGTTTGCAGCAGTAAAAGAGAGGGTCTCCTTGACATCTGTGTCACCTCCTCCCTGATTTTACCCATGTATCTTGGATTTAGCTGGGATAGAATTAATTTTCTTCCAGTGCTGGTACAGGGCTGTGTTTTGGCTTTAGTCTGAGAATAATGCTGATAACACACTGATGTTTCAGTTGTTGCTCAGTAGTGTTTACCCTCGTCAAGGGACTTTCGGTCTTGTGCTCCGCAAGTGAGGAAGAACACAAGAAGCTGGGAGGGAGCAGATACAGACACTTAAACCAAACTAGTCAAAGGGATACTTCGTACCACAGCACATCATGCTCAGTATATAAACTGGTGGGACTTACCTGGAAGAGGCCTATCGCTGCTTGGGCTGGTAATGGGTCAGCAGGTGGTGAATATCACTTGTGTTTACTGGGGTTTTGATGTGGCGGGGTTTTTGTTTGATGGGATTTTGTTTGGTTGGTTTGTTGGAACTTTTTTCCCCCTTTAGTTTTATATCTATCATTATTCCCCTTATTATTAATAGTAGTGTATTGTACATCAATTATTAAACTGTTCTTATCTCAACCTACAGGTTTTGCATTCTGATTCTCCTGCCCATCCCACCCAGGGAGTGGGGAAGAGGAGAATGAGCAAGCAGCTGCATGGTGGTGAGTTACCAGCTGGGGTTAAAACACACCATGCTAAAATACATTTCCCTTTTCCATAAAGAGTGATCCAGACTAAACGATATTCTACATCAAGGGTGCCAAGCTAACCAGCTCATCCATACCTTTGGCATCTGCTGAGTTATTTTGGCCAGGTTTTGTCCTTTCTTTCCAATAATGAAACGATGAAGCCAAGAGGGGGCAGAGACCGAGGAGACGGTAAAACTGTTGGCCTGAGCAATAGAAAAGCAGAGAAGCTGTTTGGTGGACAGACTGCAAGAGGTCTTCACAAAAAATCAGTTTCAATTATCATGCTGCACCTGCAGTATTGACTTCTAAGCTGCACCTCTGACAGCTTAAAGACAAATACCGAACAGACACCACCCCCCACCCCACTGTTCATGGATATAAGTTTATGGGACTTTCAAAGAAGGCCTAACTCATCTTGCGTGTACCTTTGCATAGACTTCAGTCAGTGCTTGCCCAAGCTTCTCAGGCTCGCCTCGCAGTATCACCGTCTCCGAGCTACTGTCAGTGGGTGGGATCTCGACAGAGACTCCAGTTTTCTCCAAGATCTCCTGCAGGGAATTCCCCTTAGGGCCGATGACATACTTGTGCTGGGACTTCTTCACCTCCACTGCAATGGTTGTAGTCTTCTTTTTCTGTAGGGGCAGAGGCACTAGGAATCAATCGCAAGGGGGAAGGGAAGGACAAGAGTGAAAGGAAGAGGCACAAGGTGCAGTGAAACCCTGCACCCAGGAAAGAATGAAGCAAAGGTGAGCACAGTGGTTCTACAATATTCTAGCACCCTTTCTGCCTACAGAATGCCTTGTGGCCAAAAATTTACAGGTGAAGTACAAAACTGGTATATAGTGTCAAGCTCCCTCAGACACTGCATGAAGAGACCACGTACATCCCCTTGCACAACAGAGCTCAATGCCTAGCTGTCCCCTAGGCGGTACTGCAATGCAACACCATGTAGGCTATAAGCCGATTATCTCTGTTGAAATTCCAGACAGGAACAAATGCAGACCTAACCATGAAAAAAAACAGCCTGACAACTCACAAGAAGGATATTGTAGTATTGTAGAAAATTGTGGTATTGTAGAAAATAAACTGGAGTGAAATTCACTCTTCAGCAACTTCTACTTATGTAGCAACTTTGATACTGTCAGCTGGCTGCCACTGTCGACTTCACACTTCCTTCTTTAGTAGCACCTGTGTGAACAAGAGCCAGAGGAGCTCTTTGTGGTCTGCTCATTCCCATCATGTACAATGAGAAATCTGTCACCTCCCCGGTAGTATCCCAAGTCCTATTCTGCTCAGTAAGGAAATTGTAAGATCCAGCGCCAGGCACAGCAAAGGGCAGCTGAGCCAGAGCTGACATGAGGATGCAGCAGAGGGATGCAAAAAAAGAGAGACTACGAGCAAGTGGGGGTAACATGGGAAGCATTATGGGCCATCCATACCTTCTCCTCATAGATCTTCTTAACACGAGCCACAGCCTGTGCCAGCTGCTCCTTTTCTCCTGTGAAGACTATCTCTGTCTTGTTGACGCTGGGTGGAGGAATGTTGATGCGCGTTCCTGTGTCCTGCATGAGCTCGCTCACCAGCTTGTTGTAAGGGCCAGCAATGAAGGGGTGGAACACCTTCTCCACATCCAGCCGCTCCACAGCACGCTTATCCTGGAAAAGCCCAGAACAGACCTTGGTGGGAACTGCCCTCCATATTATAGTCTCTGCCAGCACAGCTAAGTTCCCCGTGCTGCCTTGCTTGACACTGTCCCAAGCACCTTTTTCAGTTTGCAGGCTTGTAGGTATCCATCTTTTTCAATCTATGAACACTGCTGCTGCTGATTTACAATATTCACCTCTGTAACCTCCTGCCTTATCTCAGCTGGCATCCAATAGTGTTCATTTCAAATATGCTTATCTGACTTCACAGACAGACAAAATGGAGAACCACAAGTTGCAGAAACTGGCAGCAGTGCTCATGAAGCCAGTGGCACAGTATAAGCCTCAGTATAAGCCACTGACTATGGCCATGGTGGCTAAAGGCATCTAATATACCATGGAGAAGCAAAATGGCTGTCCAGCTAATGCCATGAGAGATACCATGGTACTGAAGTACCTGCTCAGCAGAGATAAGCAAGATCTCGTGTCGAGCCTTCTCAATCCCTTCTTTAGTGCCAGTGATCTTGATCTGGTTGCTGGGGTCATCCGGGCGGGGGATCTGGATTTTAGTTGCAGTTTTGAGCTCCAGGTCCTGCAGCTTCTCACCATTCTTTCCAATGACAAAACGGTGGTGCTCTTTGGGGATGGCAACTGTTGCTGAAGCCTGTAACACAACAATCAAGTATCTATGAGAACCTTTGCCTGTACTGGCAGATCCATAGAAACAACGCCAGGAAAAGCAAGTTAGATGCTGCCTAGCAGTACTGCTGAGGAGCAGATACAATGACTTCCCAGCACATTCTGTGTAAGGACTGATACTGTACCAGAACAGTTGATCTACAGTGCCTGCATACTTGGAGTCTAAAGCCCACCTTTCTCTCAAAACTATTCTGTTTGCACAGAGTAGTACTCTGTATTAGCAAAGGCCTTTGGGTACAGACAAGGAGGTGCCTATCCTCCTGTGCAAGACACTGAAGCAGTACCAGACAGCAACTGAGACAATGGCTCATGGGTGGAGTTTATCTGAGCTCTGACATCTGTTGCCAAGGCTGTAGAAAATAAGACACAGCCTGACTCCTAGGAAACAGAAATTCAACACCACAAACCTATTCTAGCAGGCAGACAGCTCAGAGATGCTTACCACTACTTTGAAGGCACCGCTAAGGTGCCTTCAAATCAGTACTTGCTGCTCCTGAGACTGCTTCTAGATGGTCCCTCTTGGAACAGGGGTCCCAAGAGCTTCTCTCAATCTACCATTAAACAGCTGGTCTCTAACAGGGATTCCTGACTTCTTCCCTTCCTACTGAGCTTTTACTGACCTGATAGCTTATGACTGCTACCACATTCGTGAATATTTGACTACTAAGACTAATCAGATGCTTAAAATTGAAGCTACAATGGGAAAAAAAAAATCAAAACCAGCTCACTTGGCATGACTCCTCAGTTCAGTGTCCCTGTACCAAAGCCAGTCAAGCCTAGGAGAAGCTGGAATACAGACACACCTTTCAGACCCAGGGCCAGGGCAGTAGGAGGTATATTTGAGGACAGTGGGGAATTGATTTGTGGCTGTATGACCTGAACTATTTTTTCAGACGCATATTATGTAGGGTTTGTCCCTTTCTCTTCCCTCTGGCAGGGTATGACACATGGGCTGAACAGCACTAAGCAGACATGGTATTAACTATTGCACTAACTACCTTTGACATTACACTTTAAAACACACTAGAACACCTGGCTGTACTATATCCTAACAAGAACTGCCATCTTGAATATGAACCCAAGAATCTGAAGGGAAGAATTCAAAACTTTGCAGAATGAAAGGAAAAGCAACTGAAACAACGGGTCTGCAGCTCCTTAACAGTGCAGTTTGAGTTATACAATCCAGAACCCTGACCTGAAGCTTTCAGCTTTTGGCAAGACTTCCTCTTTTCTACTTCTGTTTCTCCCATCCCTCCACATTCTCCTCCGAAGGACTTTGAGGAAAGCACAGCCCTGTCCTCACATACTACTAACCTTGTGTGAGGGGCCTGCACCCCCTCTGGCACCAACACCTCAGCACAAAGTCACTGTTTGCAATTCAAGTGTTCAGAGACTGCAGACTCCACCCTCCATGCAACACTGTGGCCTTTAATTAGCTTTGAACCCTATTTTAAGCCTCATTTGCATTCCAAATTGCCAACTGTGTGCTTTGAAAATATATGGCAAAGCTGAATTAGTCATCTAATAGCACCTCTTCGGCTTACAAGCACTCACGCTCAGGGGTCTCAAAGCATTTGCAAGTCCTGGGGAAGAGCAAAGATGAAGTGAGAAACAGTTAGATGCCCTCACCTGAGTCTGCAGCCGAGCGACAATCTCCTTCCGAGCCTTCATGACTGCTTCCAGCTTGCCAGAGACCATGATTGAAAGGCCCTGATCCTTTGCAAGAGACAGCTCCAGGTGAGCTCCTGTCTTCTGCATGATGTCAAGGCAGATCTTGGCCTGCTCGCCTTCTCCAAACTGATTCATGTCCTTGTATTTCCTCTCCTCCAGTGGCACATGAAACACCTGCCCAACCACAGGATAGATAAAAGAAGGGCACAACAAGCTGTCAGTGTGCTTTTGATTGCCAGTGCTTCCCTCTCTTACTGCCGTACAGGACTTTACTGGTATACTATGTTCCAAGGTTTGTGCAATTCATCAAGCTTTCCAGTGGAGACACCAGCTGTGAACTAGAAAAGTTCAACAGCACTGAGCAGGTAGTCTGTCCCACACTGGGTGGCTGCCTAAAGTATGTGCTATGGGGGGAATACTTTAATGGATTAGTGCTCACTACTTGAATTCTGCAATTCTCCCTTCAGGCCTGCTCCACCTATTTGTAGAACAGGGATACCAAACTTTTAATGGACAGTTTTCCAACATATCCCGCCCCTCCAGAACACGCCTAGCTGTCAGCTGCAGCTCTTCTCATGCCCCTGCATACAGTACAGCAAGACAGCTGTCAATCTGACACACTAAAGATTTCATACTTCAGGGAAAGCTTCACTTCACCTACTTTTTGGAGGAAGGAAATCAGAGTGAGATAAGATACCAACTCCCACCAACCTGAGTGATGACAGAAGCCTTTATTGGTCGTATTTTGCTCCAGGGCCCAGCAGGTTCCTGGGCAGCTTCCAAACATGGTGTTTTCTCAGGGAGAGGAGGGAAGGCTTCCTTGTAGGTTGGAGGATCATTCTCTTCTTCAGAGTTTAAAGCTGTAACTGGGGTGAAGCAAACAGGGTAAACAAGATGCCCCTATTCACAGGCAATGCATTGTATTTAGGCACCAATAACAAAAGAAAGCAAATGACTTATGCACTACTGTAATCCTATTACAGTTATGCCTGTGGAGCAGCCAAGTCTGGAGCACAACAGACCTCAGCACAGCACCGACTGTAGTAGATGTCACGAACAAGCAGCCTTGTCTGAGCTGCCACTGTGGATGCAGGAAGTAAACATGTAAGTGAATAATGGCAGCAAACAGCACATTTTTGCCAACTTTGTCAAGAGGGGCTTAATTAGGGGAGAACAGGCTGAGCAGGAAGAAAGTGAAAGGAACAGAGCAGGGCTGCAGTCAGAAGGGGCTCAAACACACCCACAAGGAGGACAGAGAGAAGCGCTGTAGTTAAGGTAGAGTCCAGGGAAAGGCTGTACCTTATGCTGGACTCAGCTGTCCACTGGGCCATGCCAGGTGGGCCAGCTCACAGCTGGAGGATATGTGCCAAACTCATCAGTGAGGCAGTTAATACAGTTATACTGACTTCCCCCAGCACCTGGCTGAGTAAAAGGAGGAAGCAAACTGATCTCATGAGGCTCTCTTGTAGCTCAACACCCCATTCTTGCGTATGATCTGTCCCATGGCAAACAGCACTGCTAGCCAGAGAAGATCTGAGGCCTGCCTCTTCCTGGCCCTGCACTCTGCAGCATCACCACTGTGTTCTCATGGTGGAAAGCCACTAGTCTAGGAATGGAGAATGCAGTGCCTTCACATTTGTGGGGAACTGGACACATGGACTGAGCTTGGGTACAAAGAACCTTGCCTGTGCAGTCTAAATTTTGAGGCACATCACAGGAACTGAAGTGCATTTCCTCACCTTTCACCTGCTGCTGAGCCAGGCCACTGCGGTGTTCAGCGAAGCTCTCCTGGGTCAAAACTGCCACGGAGCTCATTGTCGACTTCCCACCCACACACAATCCGGGTATGCCACTGGAAGAGGCAGTGGTGGCAACACTATTACAACACCATTCAAGATGCATAAAAGTCACTCCAAG
This sequence comes from Forpus xanthops, assembly GCA_032466535.1. Taxonomy (NCBI): domain Eukaryota; kingdom Metazoa; phylum Chordata; class Aves; order Psittaciformes; family Psittacidae; genus Forpus; species Forpus xanthops. The sequence goes on along the minus strand of JASSUY010007091.1, from coordinate 55,010 downwards.
AAGACAAAGTATGTGTTACTGAGCACTTCTCCAGTCAGCCTCTTGAAAAGCACCTACAGTGCCAGCAGCTGCTCAGTTCTCTTGCTGAACCAGACAGGAACTCAGGGGGGATACTTCCTCACAATACAGTGGTCACCAAACCAGTGCTCCTCATTAAGGAGGCAGAAGATGTGCAAACTAAGAAAGTCACTTGAAGGGGGGACACCAGAAGTTGACAAAGCATACTCTAATTCATCTATAAATTATTAATGGTATGCAATTTTTAAATGAGCATCCAAAGGTCTGGATGGTCAGTCCAAAACACTGTGTAACCCTATAGGTAAAACAAAAAGGGCCCAGGATGCTGCCTCTTCTTGAAAAAGACTCATTTAGGTACTTGAACTCCCACTGACTTGGGGCTACATTCAGGAAGCCACTCTGCAAAAACAAGCTCAGCAAAAGCAAGATCTTTGGCTCTCTCAAAATAAGAACTTACCAGCTAAATGGTCAGTAGCCAGAGAGTCCGTCCTGTAAGCTGCCCGTTTGTCAGCCTGCCAGCTTTTGCTTTAGAGAAAAAAAAAGCAGAATGAAAATTACGTGACTGCTCCAAGACAAGACGATAATGTGACACTCCGTTACTGTAATTCTCAAAAGAACACCGCCTGTAATGCATTTCAAACTTGCCACCTGTCCAAAATGTTCTCATACTGAGTCACATCTCACCATACTTTACCTGTCATGTTTTACTAGAGCTACAGGCAACACCACTATCTACTTAAACTTCACAGCAGGAAGCATGGAGTAGCTACTCTTTCATCAAACTGGCTACAAGAGCAGCCATCCAGTATCAGGCAAAAATATAGTCAATCATTAACAGATGTGCAATATAGACACGAAATTTCAGGGTTGCAAGCAAGAGCAACAACATCTAGTCAGAAGAGACTAACAACCTGAAAACCTGCCAACAACACTGCCATCAGTCAGAAGTTAGGAATGTAGTTTAGTGGAGATGGGCTGAATCAACACAGACATCCTCACAAACAAAGGCAAACACTTAGGGCTATCCACATACAGATGCTGGTCAGTCCACCTCTTCATTTTTTATTGTAATAAGATGATGCACCACATGCTGAACTCTGTCTCCAGGCCTAAATCAGAAGAACAAAACCCATGCTGGTTTACACAGACTAGTTTAAACACATATGCAAAATGGAATCAGTAAAAAAAACCCAGAGACTGTTGATGAGAGCTTTACATCTCCTGTATCTGGATCTGCAGATTTACTGAAAAAAAAAAAGGAGTTAGGAATCTGAGTAAAACTGTACAAGCCAGTACAGCACACACTGCTAGACATACAACAGTTCCCCACACCTGAGTCTCCCTAAGTGGTTGTATGTGCTTTTGCAGGGCTTGCACTCTCCTAAAAGTCAATGCTTTTGACTTCTCAGGGACGTGAGGCCCCTCTCCCGCACAAACCTTCTCAACAGCAAACTCTGACACTTTCCAGTAAACTGACAGTTGCCATGTCTGGCTCCCAAACCCACAGCATCGCTGATGTGGTGTCACATCATGACACAGTAAGTGAAGGCGAGAGCAGCAGAAGGGAAGCAGAGAACAACAGTAATGCAACTGGGCTGTGCAGGCCTGACCCACACCTCAGCGAAAGCCAGAGGGTTTTCCTTTACTTCAACATGCCTCGTATCAGGCACATGGGAACAGCACCTGTACTATGAAAGTAACTGAGCTAATGTTGTAATTAATCCTGTAATGACCTGCTCCTACGAGGTGGCAGCTACTAGGACAGCCAGCCAGCCATGCCGAGGCACTGGCTGGTGTACATGTAAGGGTGGTTAGTTATCTGATCTCTTGCTGTTCATGGTTACGCCATAGCACACCATATGGTTCCATGCACATGGTACACAAATGCACGGCTCAAGCTGCCACAGAACCAAGGGAAGCCTGGTAGCAGCACAGCATCTGTCCCACAGTATTTCAGCAAGACCTGCAAGACTGATGCAGTAAGCTCCTCCAGCCCGCTGGGTCTCATCAAGGCTGCCATCACTTCCTTGCAAACTGCAAACAGGGAAGAGGGCAGGAGCGAGAAGCATTCTAGGCATCAGAAGTAGCTTCCAAGGTCTGGCTAAAGCCTCACTAACAGCACAGATGTGCTTGTAACTCTCATTTCTCTGGAAAGCACCATCTGGCTCATCTTGCATGTGCTCTCCTACTTAGAGAAGGGCAAGGATGAGAAGTCTGTGAGTGATACCCAATACAGCACCTGCCTGAGTGCCACAGAGCACAGCTGCTGGTTACGCTGTGTCCACACCAGCTGCAGGGCTCTCCTTTGCAGACTTCATCTCAGAGAATTGCTACAGACATTTGAAGAGGAATCTAAGGGCAGTGTTTATCCATATGAATTTCTGCTTTGTCATCCATACAGCAAGCTAAGAACAAATGCTCTCCATTTCCAGTAACCTCAAACATCTGGTATATTGTAGGCCTCAGGGATTCATCTCTGGCCAAAACTGGAGGCGGCCATCAGAATGGTATTCTAAACGTAACGTCAAACCCAGCAGCTCGGGCACTGCATTTGAAGCCTACACCTCCTCAACTTCCCACCTTAGGTTTTGAAACTCAGATTACAGCTACGTCACACCAGCGCTGCAGCTGACTAGGTCAACAGGTTTTCAACCTCCTAGTTTACACAGTCTGTAGCACTGGCTTTATGCGACAAAAGAAGTTTCAGAAGTCTAGAGAACACTTAAAATACAGAGAACAAAATCATCCTAAAAATAACCACCAGCAAGGGACAGACCTAACCACATAAGAAACATTTGCATGATGAGAAACAAAAGCAAAGTCATGAGTTACACTGCCAATGCAATCAGTACGCGTGAACAGAAACATGTTACGTGTTACTTAAAAACATATTTAACAAAAATATTAGCTTTTTGTTAATCAAGGTAGCTAAAATCAGATGCAGGCAAGACTGGGTGCCACAATGGGGCTGGGCTGGTTGGGGCAGCATCTGACTGTCCTCTGTCAGATGTCCATAAAGGGCAGGGTGATCTCTTGGTAGATGAGTGGTCAGACACAAAAATACTTGCTTTCTGAAAACCAACTGGCTCTCCCAGATGTTGAAGGCCCAGACCCTATGTTTTTTGGAGAGATCATGCAGGCAGAGAGCTGCTGTGTGGCAGGACAGTCTTTCACTTCGCACTGATCCCTGAAGCAGCACATCTGAGAAACCAACACAACTGGCACCTTAGCCACAGCCAGGCTCACACCTGACCTACCCCTGTATTTACTCTTCCATCAATGCCATGACCCACCACGTTCCCCACTGTCACTCCTCGCCCTTGCTGAGGAGGCATTCTGTGGGAGCCCAGCAACCAACGTGCACTCACACACGGTCCTGGAGAGCCCTGACGGTACTCCTCACCGGGGAAGGGCTTCCATGGCCACGCACGCAGAGGGGCAGCCGGCCTCCAGGGGGTCGCCTCTCGAGTGGGGCAGGCTGCGCCTGGAACTCGCCGGGCCTGTACTGCTACAGCGGCACGGGCAGCGCAGCAGCCCAGGCTGTTGGGCACGCTCCGCCGACCTCCGCGGTGCCGGCCGCGCCGAGGCGGGGGAGCCTCCGGGTCCCGCGGCCTAGGCCGAGCCACGACGGGGAGGGCGGCGCCGCCAGCGCCACCTAAGCACTGCCGGCACCGGAGGCGGAGCGGCGGGGCGGGGCGGCGCCCTTAAAGGGCCCGGCAGGGCCCCGCTGTCACCCGCGCCCTGTGCGCGCCCCAAAGCACCGCTCGTACGGGAACGGGAGCACGGCGGGCGCCGCGTCTCGGGACAGCGGCAGCCTCAGCACAGTACATCCGGGGGCGGCCGCAACACACAAGTGGGGTGAAAGGTGCTTCTGACAGAGGCTCGCTGACAGCCGGAAGACTGCCGGTGGCGGCACCGAGCGGGGCGCGGGACTGCGCTGGCACGGTGTGCCCCGAGTCCGGCGTTAGCACTTTACCAAAGCCCGCTTGCCCCAGCCGGTGGCCCAGGGAGCGGGACGGGGTGCTTAGCCCTGTAAGTCACAGCGGGATCCGGGGAAAGGCTGCCCGCTGACGCCGCTCCGCGGATTGATGCGGCGCTTCGAGGAGCACCCGCTGCCGACCGTTCTGGCTTGTACCAGGTGCAAACGCTCCAACCACCGTGGACTACGTGCAGCCATCCCTACCCTTGCCGCCCCCTCCCCACGCACCCGCGGGGCCCAGCGTCCCCATCAGCTGGGCCCCGGGACGGCGCCGCACGCCGGCGCTGTCCAGCACCTACTGTCGGCTGGCACAGCCACTTCGACACAAGCCGAGGCCGCGCTACCGGCTGCTCCGAGCGCCCCTTTCCCCGAGCGGCTCCCGCCCCGGACTTTGCTCGGCCCAGCCGGCGGGAAGTTGGCCCGGAGTTTCCCGGCACGCCGGTGCCGAGGCAAAGGAAGAGAGGCCGCGCCGGGCTGAGTCCCCCCCCCAAGCCTCCACGTCGGCGCAGCGGCAGAGGAGCCGCCCCCCGTCCCCCGTGACTCACTCCGGCCGGTGCCCGCTCGCCCGCCCTGCTGGAGAACCGGAGCGCTCCTGGGAGATCGGCGGGACGCCCGCCCCACCACCTATATAGGCCGGGCCACTGCCAATCCCCGGCCCGCACGTCAGCGGGACGTGCCCCTTCCCGGCGGGGCTGGACCGCCACGCGGGCCCCGCGCCGCCGGGGGCGCCCCGCCGCCTGCCCGCCGCGGAGTAGCCAAGCACCCGCTCGACCCAGGAACCAGCAGCTCTGGCGGCGGCCCCGCTCCCGCCGCCCGGCCCGACGGGCTGCGTGTTGAGGAAAGAGCCGCGGATCGCTTCCACCCGCGCTGCGAGCCCCGGAGGCTGCCAAGCCGCCGGCTGCTCCCGCCCCAGGCTGCCGCTCGCAGGACGCCTTGCCTTCCACAACGCGGACACGGGAAAAGCCTCCCGTCTGTGGCTCCGTGGGACGGGAAAGCTAGAGCTAGAGCTGCTGCAGAACCGAGCGTGCGCGGCTGGCTGTCCCCAGCGCCGGGCCAGGCCCCTATGCGGTGACGGAGTCAGCTCAGCTCCCCAGAGCGTCCAACTACCCAGTGTGTTTAGCTGAGGCCGGTTTCGCGCAGGGCTTGTGACCTAGAGAGGCTCATGAGAGCTCTAAGCACTCTTAAAACCACGGCTGGCACCGGAGAGCAGCCAACACCTGGGGGCTTCTGTCCTGTCCCACAAGTGAAGCGGGACACTGTGGCCCCAGCCCCAAGGTATCCAGTTCCTTCTCCGTGCAGCCTGCGCCAGAGCAGCAGCTTCTCTGCTGCTGAGGTTGCAAACAGGAGAAGGAGCAAGTTAAGAGCAAGATAAAAAAAATAACTATTAAATGCTCCCTCACCACCAACAGCCCCCTCTCCTTATTCTAATCTCTCAACGTGGAAATGGGGAAGAGCAAAGGCAAGGCAAGCCAACAAGCACAATACTCTCCTGCTGAGAGGATGTTTATTAAAGTTGGTGCAATATAGATGTTTTTAATTATTAGCCCCGCACCCTCAGGGATCTGAGGGAGAAAAAAAGAAATCATCACATCAATGTAAAAACACATGGAATTTGAGCTGACTTTTGCATTAGCTCAGTCTCTGCCCTTTTTCTTACGCAGGATTAATTTTCCTCATCATTCTTAAATTGCACGTAGTGACTGCTCTTCTCATTCACATCTTGCTCTCTCCCAGACCCTAGCAAACTTAATACAAGAATCTGCTTTGTGGAGCTCCAACCACAGACATTCAAGGTCTTTGGGAACAACTGCTTTTGATTACATGCAGTAATCTTTAATGTGCTGTGTTTATAGTAAGATAGATGGTATTTAGCCATAAGTAAAATTATGATTACTTATTACTATTATTGAGCAAGAGTAGATTTCTCCAGTTTTCCTTTTTTTAATCCTTTGGCTTTTAATGATGAGGACATCATTAAAGCACCTGAACTCTTACTCAAACAACAATTTATCATTGTAAATAATACATTCGTGGGTGAAATGAGGCAGCATGTTAAAAGGAGGATGCAGGGATACTGCTCCAAGCATGGAACTGCCACACAGAAAGACAGCAACTACTACTGCCACGTCATATACACTTCCAAGAGCTGGCTCAGGCGCCTCCAACACAAACCATCTAGGCTGCGCATGCCAGCAGCACCCCGTAAGACACACAAGCAGGATGGTGCCTACAGAGACAGAGGTGGTTCATGCAAAAGCAGAACTTCAGGAACCTGAAGCAGCACCTCCAGACTTTGGACACTTCTGCTTCCAGGCAGCAGCTGGGAATGCAGGGGGTTGTGATTTGGGACTTAAGAGCTGAGCACTTTGAACCTCCCTTGGGGTGCACAATGCTTTCACTCCCTCATGCTTATCTCCCCAGCACAAAGCAAGCAGCCTATTCTCAACACTCAACTTCGCTGCATCCAATTAACCACAACACTGTAAGTACTGCAATCCCCTGTGCAAGGATCACAAGGAGCATCACAAGTGCCAGACCAGAGCATCTTACTGAAACATCAACATCCCTCTCCCTCTCATTATTTGGTTTAGTATGGGCCCTCTGTGGGGACATGCCACTTTAGGTCTATGGGAAAACAAATGCCCCTCTTCTGCTCTATGCAGTGTTGCTGCCACTGGGGCTGCTAGGAGAGGAACTTTTTTACAAGGGCCTGTAGGGACACGACAAGGTGGAATGGCTTTAAACTGACAGAGGAAAGGTTTAGATTAGATATTAGGAAGAAATTCTTCCCTGTGAAGGCGCTGAGGCCCTAGCACAGGTTGCCCAGAGAAGTTGTGGCTGCCCCATCCCTGGCAGTGTTCAAGGTCAGGCTGGATGGGGCTTGGAGCAACCTGGTCTAGTGAAAGGTGTGCCTGCCCGTGGCAGGGGGGTTGGAACTGGATGAGTTTTAAGGTCCTTCCAACCCAAACCATTCTGTGATTCTATGATTTCTGGCTTTTATCACAGCTTCCTCTCCAGGACCGTTTAAGAAAGAATCTTCCCCATGTGTTTCTGTAGCTCTTCCTTTATTTGCAGCTGCAAGCAGTGGGAAGAAGCCTGCCAGGCCCAAAAGTTATTGGAAGGCATAGAGCATCTCACTGCATGCCACCCTCAATTAATGATTCCTGTCACTGGAAAACTGTCACAGGCTGTTCTCCTTAGGGGAAGACCTACTATAGGAAAAGAGGGTAGTGCAGGTAGATAGCTCACCTTTCCTCCCACACTCAGGAAGTACAGAAATGTCCTGTAAATAATAAAGGCATATTTGCTCCTCCTGCCAGCACATCATAACCATCTTCATCGCACCCCATCTTTCTTCTTCAATAAGGCAATGGTATATGGGCAGACAGAATTTTTCAGGGGCCGGTAGGTATCTGTTCTGTCTCTACTCACCCCAAAGTACAATGTCACACCAATAAATGTATAAAAGCTTGTCATGGAGATGTGTGCAAAATGGCTCCTCTAAGTTAGGCATAACGATTTTTGGTAGCTGAGGGGAGAGGAGACAGAAGGAGGTACGCAGCTCTTTGACAAGCATCAACCTGCCTCCCTCCCTCTGGCATCCCATATTTTAGCAGTATTATGACAGACCCCATTTTTGTGACTTGCAATAAAATGGAAGAGAAAGCCTCCCCAAAAGAGCACAAATGTGTAACAGAAAGGGTGAACAATCGGGCAATTTGTACCTTCCATGGCTTATCAAACTGGCAGTTCCTATCATCAGCCTGAGGGAGGACACAGAAATAGGACTAGCAAAAATATGAAACACACACAGAGATAAAACTAACTGCACAAGTTTGGGGCTTGTTTTCTTTGAACATGTGTTTGCCAGCGAAAGAAAAGGTTGAAGAGTTAAGAGGCTTTCCATAATCACACCACCTCAGGATTCTTGGAGAAGGGAGAGAAAACTTTCAGTTCCCTAAACCACTGGAGCAAAGACCACAAAAAGATTGGTCTTTCCTGGCACATGTACCCTTAGCTGAGCTAGGATTTTGCAAAGGATTTCTTCTAGCCTGTTCCTATTTTCTGTTGTTACAAGAGATCCCTAATTTTCCTGCCAGAACCTTGCAAGCCTTATTTGGAAGGCAACCCAAGTATGCTCCACAGAGTGTGTGCTGTGATTTTACTTCTTGTTAAATATAACTCCAGATTTCTAGAACTGTACAAACAGGCCCCCTTTCTGTACTCTGGATGCTTATGCCACACACCTAAGCTAGAGACCACCACAAAAAACTATCCCTGAAATCATCTATTTCAGCACATCTCTCACCAGTGGCATAAGCAGAAAAAGGCTGGGGGAATACTTTGCATCACACTAGAAAAAAAGTGGAAAAGGATTCAGATGCAAAGTAATGGTATGCCAGAGAGTACCAAGGTTCTCAGCCACAGCAAGCGGGAGACACCTCAGCTCTAAAGCTACCTCCATGGCTTGCCAAAGGACCCTCCAATAGAATGCTTTTACTTTTACAGAAAAACCTCTATTAAACTGAAGGCTCAAATTATATAGATCCTTCTGCCAGGAGAATGAAAGAAGCTTCATCATACAAAAATGACTGAAGGTGAGTCCATGCTGCTTATGTCTCTTAAGTGACTTTGAGACCAGGTTTTATCTATTTGCTACAAGGACAGCAACTGCCAGGGATGTGCAAGTCAGGCATCCCTCTTCCCCTTTCACACTTCAGTACTAGGAAGAAATGATTCTGTAAGCTAAATTCTGCTTCTCAGCTGTACTTAATGCAACCTTATAATTTTCAGAGGCCCACTGTAAATAACCAAGTAGACAACTGCTGGTAGAAAGAAAAAAAAAAATCTAACTGAACCTATACACTAACCCCAACTCCAACCAATTTAATCAAGTTGTCAAGAAAGAAGAGAGGTGGAAGGAAGAGGAGCAACTGCATGTGTCTCACATGGGACCTAGGTGGTATAGATAAGGGATCCCAGAGGAGTGCAACAATACTCAGGTTAAGACCTACATCGTTTATCAAGGGCAATTCTCTTACACAAGTAGAAGAGCTGACCAGACATCAAATGAAGGTGACTAACCTCAGCAGGCCTCTCAGGCCAAAATGATTGTTTAAAAGACCTGCTTTTATTTCCTGGGCACTCTGACAACAAAATTATGCAACTATCAGTTAGCAAAAAACATATATACTGTACTTCCCAGACTATCACAGGGTATGATATAAAATGGGGAGAGCAAATTAGATAGGAAGAACAGGAGCAACTTACTGTTGTAGACAGAGCTCCAGTGTGACCAAGTAGCTTCAAACCCTCTGACTGCAGAGAGAGAAAAAAGCTGCTAGTTAACAGGCAGAGATGCATGTTCTGCACAGGAACACCGTGAGAACTAGATTTAATGCAGACAAACAAGTGAAGAGACTCAAATTCTGCTCTTAGTTTTGCTGATGATTCATTGAATTGATCAGTGAAGTTCAGTTACCCTGGCTGCGCATACACAGCAGTCCTGATTTACTCTGCGGACTTATTATTTCATTTCAGGTCGCTCAGAAGGCTGTGATCCTTGGATGCCAGGTGCCCTGACAAAATAAATGCCATTTCAACGATGAGGAAGAAAGTCAGTGGGCAGTTTAATAAGATCAAAGCAAAAGGAAAACACACAGGACAGGTCAGAGTCTGTGCTTCTACTTACACTGGGAGAGAAATATGATTATTTAACACAAACTTGGTTTTCAGAAGTTAGGATTTCAAATAACCAAGATAAAATGTAATGAGATGAAAACAGAAGTAATACATTCAGATCAAGAACGATGGATTTGATAATGTACTTCAAGCACGGTTATAGGTAAATTTAGGAATTGAAAAGGTTGTCAGAAGTAAAAGCAAGTTTCAGGTTCTTGGCCTTGGGGAGTCAATGAAGACTTTGAAGAGGAATGTTTCTTAAATGTGAGGGACAAAACAAAATAAAGTATCTTCCTGTGTGGTTTTACAGTTTCACAGCAAAGCAAAACACTGACTCAATTAAAGATTAGGAGAGATTCCAAAAACAAAGATTCCTGATATATTGCCTGGAAAGTGGCAATAGCACAGACTAGAAGTGAAAGTAGTCAAAAGAAATTCAGAGTATCGGGTAACAACCTGGAGGTCTGGGTCTCTGGGGTCCAACCTTCTGCTCAAAATATGGTGAGACCAAGGCATTCAGGGCTTTCTTCAGATCTTTGAAACCTTCAAAGATGCACAAGGTTTCTGGGCAAACTATTCCAACACCTGACTATCCTAAGTTTCCTACTTGAAGTCAGAACCTTTAATTTCAGTTTTGGATCTTAATGCTGATCAGAGCTTGCTTGTTAATTTAGATATCCCCCCCCCCCCCCCAGTGCGCTCATCACAAACAGGTGCTTTCAGGGTAGTGCTGCCACACTGCTGTTTGCTTAACCTGCACTGCCGAAGGAAAAGAAAAATCTTCCACAAATAATTAGCTGAGAGCTACTTCCCAACACCTGCTAATGTCACAGTTACCCAAGAGTGAGGATTGCAGGGATACTGCAGAACATGGCACAGGCTATTATTCCCTTTCTGCTCTTCAGAAGGAAACTTTCACTTCGCCCTCCTTTGGCTGCTGGGTTGGAGTTCTTTTGTTTACCTTTCCAGCATTGCTTGTTCCCTTTTCCTTGGCCACTGCAATATAAAATGAACACGTGGCAATTTTTTAAGTCTTCTTTTTTTGGAGATGCTTCCAGAAGCTCTCATGTGCTACACATCACACAGTTTGGAAAGGCAGGGCATTTGCAAGCCCTAAACTCACCCTCTTCCACATTAACTGCCCCATATTCAGAAAATTCAAAGCTCACCCTTGTCTCATAGCTTGAACCTGCCACCATGCCCCAAAAGACTCCCCTACACATACTGTTTAGGCTCATGTTTTGCAGGGCAGAATTTAAGGAGCTGTTTATAAAGTTTATGACAACGACTTCTTTTCACAGTAAATCAATTAGCTGAATATATACAGCAAATAAAAGGTAGCACGCTAAATAAGACTCCCCAAATGATATTTTTCAGGGGGAGCAGGGGACAATTTGCAACTTCAGCATGGAAACTATGTTTACAGACATTTGCTTTTGTCTGTTTTGGTTGGTTTTTAACTTGCTTAGCTACTAGTATTTATTGTGAAGAAAAAACAAAGTACAGTTGTTGATGCACTGTGAAAGATTTTCAAGATTCCTCAGTTACTAATGTTTATTGGATAACAAAAGCTTCAGAGAATGCTGGAGCTCCATTTTTATAAACTTTTTATGTGCTCTGGTATGTTTCCCTCCTAGTTCCAGTTCCCCAAGTCACATGGCTTCACAAGACTCTCCAATTCTGTAATTTTTTCCCCTCTATTTCTATCAGTTGCACTAAGCAATTTGAAAACATGACCCAAAGATGATTGTGTTATTGTGATGAACAAAACCCTCAAAGGAATAAAATAAACTTGCAGGGAGGCTACTGCTCTGTTTGGAGAGGGAATGAACAATTTAAAATTGACCCCCTCCGAAAAAAAAAAAAAAAAAAAACCACCAAAACAACAACAAAAAAGAACCCATCCTCACTTTGGCAACAATTTCTCTGAAAAAGCATTACAGGAAATATGTGATTCCAAATGCCACTTGTTTAAAGCACTGATAGGACCCTCGCTATTTAACCACAGCCCTCCCTTTGTCCTATTGATAGCACATGCAACAGGGGTTCAAGCATAGCCACAATCACTAATTCGTAATCTCTACTAGGCCAAGCAAAAGGCTCTTCATGTGTTAAACAGAATTACATCAGAGTGATCTAAACTGACAGTGAAAAAAAGACACAGTCTTCTCTTCCAAATCTGCAAGGCCACTCTAAGACTACTATGAAAGGGGAGCAAGCAGGAACTCAGAGTAAAACTATTTCCACAAATTGTTACAAGTAATATTATTTTACACTTCAACCCTCTTTTTAGAACTGACTCATTGCCAGTCCCACCTTGCTCATGTTTGGGCTGAACAAGAAAGGTACATGTGCCATTTTAGGTAGAATTTTTTTTGCTTTGTTACCTCATTCTGTACCATCCTCTGCCCAGCTGCCACTGTCTTTTGGATTAATAAAAAAGAGTGCCATAAGTAATATGAAATTTCAAATAAAAAATAATAAAGAGGGATTAACATTTCTAAAACTTCCAAGAACTTCTAAACTTCTCTGAACACTCCTGCTTGCTCTCCTTTTTACCCACAACTGTGTCACAATCAACAGAGCCATCAACTCAGTATTTTAATTTAATTAAACTGTAAGACCAGAAGTAGAAGTTTCCTCCATCCTACTTAACCTTCTCTACTTTTAAGCAACAATCACATATGTACAACTTGCTATTCTTCAGAGATTTCAAAGGTTCTTGTAACACCTAAATCCCAGCAGGCTGCACCAACTGCCCAAGTATTCATTTTGAAAACAAAAGCATATGCAGTAACAGGCCAAGCATAACATACTCCCATCTATATACTCTCACCCTGCTGCTCTGTGAGCTGTTCTCATCTTTTCTTTCAACTGCTCCAACACAGGTTTACTTTCAGCTTTATCACTTGAACAGAGATAACAGCAAGCTTACTTTCTACTGTGCAATGGAAAAAGCCAGGGCCTCGTTTGCAAAGAGCATAGTCCCACTCCCCTCTTCGGGAAGAGCAAGAGAGATCAGCCAGCCCATGCCATCCCCAGTGCCCACAAGAGACACAAACACCCCCAACTCCTCATGCAAGACCACAGCCAGGTCAAGCAGCAACCAGCCCATTTGGATTGCTCCTGACCTCCCACACTCACTGGGGCTCTCTAAGACTGCCTCTGTTCCTGCCAGCGGAGAAATCTTCCTTGCATTACCTCTGACCCTTACTCTCTTCCTTTTCCCTAATTTGACCCGATGACACACCCGATGTCCGATGTCGCTGCTCCTGCCACACAGCCCGGCCCAGGCTTTGTTTGTTGCTCATTTTTGGCAAATATCCAGTTTATTTTGTGAAATATCCAGTTTAATTCTCAGTGACAGAAATGCAAGGGTAGACAGAAACAGAGTACCAGAAACAACAGGAAGAGAACCAGCAAGTGGTACTATTGGAGGTGTTAATATCCAAATATAGCAACAGCATCAAGGCGCTGTTGCCCTAAAAAAAAAGACAACCTACTGCAAAACCTCTGAAATACCAGTCAACCACACATACCAGAGTTGGGGGAAAAGGGACAAGAGAGTAAAGCCCGTGCTACATGCCAATACCCTAAACCAAGCTTGACATTTGAATCATGCAAGAAGATTATTCCAGTTATACAATCCCTGAGGAAAAACATGCCAGAGGTTAAATTTGTGAAAGTTAGCCACGCCTGCCTCATGATATTTACTGTGAGATATAATACTGGTAACCTTCCTTTAAAATTAGAGTGCTGATACAGACCTTATCACCTGGCCTGCATAGGGCTCAGACAGTACTTTTATGGGCTTTGACAGACTCTTAACAAGCAGTTATCAGCTTAATAACATAGGGGAAGAAAGGACTGGGTCCTGTCACCTCCAAGCTGAATAGTAAAAGTCAAAACATGACAGGGTTCCAAGTCTTTTGTCCTTAAAATCCAGTTAGTTGCTGGGCTGCTGCTAACCACATACTTACAGCACAGGAGTATCAGTTGCCGTATCAGCACCTGTTTCCAGACATGTTTCATTCACTGATATTTTTTTGTGCAGGTAAAAGGTATGGTGTACACACAATTTATATGCACAGATGCTTTATCCAGAATCACCCCACTTTGTGACATATGCAAGTCACTCATGGAATTCTGTTTGTTACACTGGGTTTGTTTGGGTATTTATTGTCTTTTCTTTCATTAATGCTAAGTAAATCTATCAATTCTATCAGTTCTTTCTCACCAGTGAAAAACCTTTAGTAAAGACAGCAAAACTGCCGGAAACTGTGCAGCTTAGCATAAGAGGATGTGGCACTGCTTCCATTTTCTGGCAACAAATAAATACATTTTACTTTACAATTAAAGAGCATCACTGAAGGAAGGTTGCTTGACTATTACTCTGCTATTCAATCCTCTCAAAGACAAAATTTTTCTTGCAATTAATTATTTCTTGGTATCTTACAGCTACTGAACCAATCCATTCCCTTCCTCCAGCACTGTTTTTCCACTGAAATTAAATTCATTACAATTTCCTCTAACTGAGCTTTTTGTGGTCCACCTTTTCCCTCAGGTTTTTCCCTCTTTTTCTGCCTGCTGCTTTGCAAGCACCTTTTGTAACTCTAGCTGGACATAGCTCCTTGCTTCAACCCTACTCCTCACAAAAGAATGACATGCTTCCATTGCTGCCTCAGCAACACAGCCTTGCAGTAAGGGCAGCCATGACCGAGGTCAGCACACTGCACCCACACAGCAACTGGATCGAGACTGCTCCTTCAGCCTCTGCTCAGGAACGTGCTCCTGGCACTGATGCCACAGATTTATTCCCATGTCCAACAACTGGGAAAGTGCAACTAAAGACACTTCACTAAGGCAAGAGCATTGTTAGTACCATAACTGCAGTTACAAGACCTGTTGTGCCTGCCTCCCCCTGCAATGCCACTACCATTTTGCTTTAGAGTAGTAAGTAGAAATGCAACTGGCATTGTTATTACACCAACTGGGTTGTGTTTTTTTTCTGAGTCAGATGAAATTAATAAATTAGCATGGTGATGTATAAAAGCATCTAAGTTATTTACATATTATCATATCTAGTAATAATTAGCAAAATATTAGTAGGGCTCTTTCAAGCATTAAAAGATCAATCAGATTCAACAGTCAACAAAATTGAACCAGTTGTGAGGGACAAGTGATGTCTACCAGCAAGTTCAAAGAAGTATCTGCACTGTATGGCAGCTGCTATAAAAGATGCCCTTATTTCTGTGAGGCTACTGAAAAAACACCAGAGCTTCTGCAGGTAGAAACACCAAATATCACCTAAATGAAGGAAAATAGAACCATTTCAGATTTAACATACATAAGTTTCTCACAAAATAAGAAACCCAGAAGTCACATCAGGAGAGCTATGGGGCAACATGAGTTCACAGAAGGAAGACGGGGAAAAAGGTCACTAGAATTATTAGCATGCAGGGCTTTTCCATTTAAGGTGGTAAAGTAAATCATGGTATTTTAATAACGGACTTTTCTAACATAAACAGCTTTTCCATAATTATGACAGAAGCACCTGAGTTCTGGAGACTAGCTCCAGGTGTCCTGAGCTCCTCCACAATCCCTCCCCCAGTAGATCATACTGACCTCCTATGCCAAACAATCACACAGGCCACTTAACAGAAATACCATACACTCCCAGTAACACAGACTCCCCTGGAATAGCTTCTGGACCAAAGCCCCAGAAAACAAAACAAAACAAAAACAAAACCAATAATCAAACAAAGGAATCCACCAGCAAACCACACCACACAATACAACCTCATACTCTCTTCTTTCAAGGTCAGGATAATTAGGAAGAGGAACAGAAGCCTAATCCTGCAGCTGGGTTTTATTTTCCTACCTCCCCTTTATCTGTTCTCATATTTTAATACAACAACACCTACTTAACTCTTGCACAGACCCATGTTGCAAAAGTTTTACAGGCTCTGCACCTCTCAGTAACGTGCTCTTGGACAAGTCAGACTTGTTACTGGGTGAACATAAATTCCTCAGTCCACTTTGAAAACCCCTGTTGAAACTTCTTCAGCAGCGCATGTCTTTGTCAAGATTATAACATCATTCCCATAAGGGTAACTACAGAGAAGAGGTTGCTATTATACTTGATCCACAGGGTACTAAGAGGCTTATATTTCTTGTTCTTGTATTTCTTGCTTCTATATACAAAAGGAAGAATATGATCTGGTAAAGGTGGTATCAGCTGAAATATTGCAACCAATAAACCATCCCAATTTTGTTTGAAAAAGTGTAAACTGCAGAGGTTGGCCTGTCAGGGATGGCTCCCCAGCCTGATAACAGCTATGAAACTGAAGATTACAGATCCCTCTTCTAAGAAATCATACATCTTCAGAAGCAGCTTAATGTGAATTGAAAAATTGACTGAGAAGTATTAACTGCCCCTGTTGTACCAAAAATAAGTCCCTGTTGTTACCACCATGCAGTATAACATAATAACATTATGCTCCAGTTCCAGATCAGGGATTACCTATTTCCTGATCATCCCAGTCTAGAGAAGTAGGACCAATGAAAAAGTAGGGAACATAATAACCTTTAATACATAAGAAATGGTGCCATAGTTTTTTTCACCTTTTCAGGGGAGAACTGGGAGAGAGGAGAGAAAGAAGATAACAAGAAATTAGCTTGCAGTGAAGGAGACAGGAGAAGTATGTGCCACCATCAGGAGTGAAACACCAGAATAATCTATATAGGACAAATACAGGGGTATCTTTTTTAATTGCTTCTTAGAAGCCCCTCAGAAAATTGTGAGAATGATCTAAGCTTGCTGCATCTTGCTACAGTAGCAAAGCTCAGATTAAACACACTGCCTCTTCTACCAGACATTTACAGACCTCCATATTGTTACCTCCACGTCTAGTGAGTGCATTTCCTGCGCCTGTCATTCTGATCTGTGAAAGGCATACTACTGTGGACTTTTCTGGAAGAAAAAGGTTAGGGGTTTTCTTGTGGCTTGAGGATGTGGGTGTCCCTACCTACAGTTTGGGCCACACTGCATGGAAGTCCACATAAAAACAGGAAGACAGTTTTTTCTAATAGCCGAAATCTGAACAAGCAATGGGTTGGAGATACAGAGGTTTAGCACACACAGAACTACACATTACATTATTGCTTCCTTTCTTGCCCTGCCTCTGATACAGACTCTTTTGTCAGAGGGAGGGATATCCAATCCCCCTATGGAACAACACATGAACTATCACTTTGAAGTCTGGGTTGACTGGTGGGCGGTAGAACACCAGTAATAAAAAACCACAGCCATTATCATCTGTTAAATTGTCTTCTAATTGAAAAAAAAATTGTTGCATTTGAAGAGCAACAGTAGGAAAAAGCGGGAATAAATCATTGGGCAACAGCTTCATTTGCTTTACTAAAAAGAAAATATGCAAAAAGTCAATGCAGCATGCACCAGTGTGCAGCATTTTCCCTGTTATTACACATCAGTATAGGAAAAGAAGTGACTCTTAAAAAAAAAAAAAAGAAAAGCATACGGTTCTGGTGTCCTCAACATAAAAAGGACATGGAACCATTGGAACAAGCCCAGAGGAGGGCCACGAGGATGAAGACAGGCTGAGAGTGTTGGGGCTGTTCAGCCTGGGGAAGAGAAGGCTGTGTGGAAACCTCACAGCAGCCTTCCAGTATCTAAAGGGAGCCTACAGGGATGCTGGGGAGGGGATCTAGTAATAGGACAAGGGGTAACAAGTTAAAACTTAAACAAGGATATAAAGAGAAAGCTCTTTACTGTAAGCGTGGTGAGGCACTGGAACAAGTTACATAGAGAAGTTGTGAATGCTCCATCACTAGCAATGTTCCAAGGCCGGGCTGGACAGAGCCTTCAGTGACATGATTTAGTGTGAGGTCCATGGCAGGGCAGTTGGAACTTGATCATCTTAAGTTCCTTTCCAACCCTAACTATTCTATGATTCTATGAAATTCCTTGGTACTCAGTGTCTGTAATCTTTTCTTCCCCTAGCCAGAAATGCAAATTTGAATTCAAATTCTAAAGTGGAGCTGTGAATTCAAGGACCTTGGCTCTCCTCATCAGTTATAAGTGAACTGCTGATGCTATTACTAACACACCCAGCACAAACAGCTCTCTTGCTTCTTGTGTTTCAGTGGAAGGAATTACTCTTGCCAGTTGGGAATCCTTTCCTACTGCTTGGGGAAGGCCAGCACAAGAAGCACTACTTACCATCTGTCAAGCCACTTCAGCCACAGTCAAACTGGGCCCAAGAATCATGAGCATCCTATGCTTAACCCTCTCCAGTTCTGTTTAATTGCACGATCACCCTGTTCTATAAATAATCTGCAATAAAATCACACTGCAGGACTAGAGGACAGTTAGTGAAGAAGAGCAATTTCCCTTCTATCACACAGAAGTAGCTGCCTCTGCCTGCAGAATCAAAGAATGTTTTGGGTTGAAAAGGACCCCTTGTTCCACACCCCCTGCCATGGACAGGGACAACTTCCACTAGACCAGGCTGTTCAAAGCCCCATCTAAGCTGCCTTTGAACACTGCCATGGATGGGGCAGCCACAACTTCTGGGGATAACCTGTACCAGGGTCTCACCACTCGAAGAGTGAAAATTTTTTTTCCCTCATGGCTAATCTAAATTTCCCCTCTGCCAACTCAAAGCCATTCCCCTTCATCCTGTCATTACATGCCCTTGCAAAAAGTGTAGTAGTACGTCCCGTCCCCCTCCTCCCCACCCTGGGTTTCTTGACAGCCCCTTCAGGTATTGAAAGCTGCCTTAAGGTCTCCCCAAAGCTTTCTCTTCTCCAGGCTGAGCAAGCCCAGCTCTCTCAGCCTGCCTGCATTGAAAGCCACAGGTGAGACAGAAACCTTTCTCCACAACAGCTCATAACCATAACCTCACCCTCCACACCCACCAGCAGTGCAAAATGAGACTATTACACTCAAGCTCGAACTCTTTAACAGTCCAAGAGGCGGACCAGGCCCCAAGATAGAATCTGCCATCGCGCTGACACAGCGGCAGGGCTGTGGAAAACGACCTCATCCGTATCAGCCCTCCTCAGCCTGGTTCCCTCAGGGGCAGACCGGAAACACCGCCGGCTGACCCGCGGCGGCCGCTGGGAATGGAAGCGGGACATGACTCACACTTTTTGACCCCTCCCTGGCGCAGCGCGGAGCAACCGCTGCCGGAGGGAGCTGCGGCGGGGCCCCTCCGAGCAGCTCCCACACCCGACCCGAAGGCGAGAAGCATAGTATGAGGGGGAGGGCGCCCGGCTGCACGTGGCCCACCCCTCGCCAATCGGAAAGGCCGAGACCATAGAGCGGAACCGGGAGCTCGCTAGACCTTCTACCTGGGGAGCCCGTCTCTCTACTGCCGCCATCTTGCTGGAGGCAGCAGAACCCGCTCGCCCGCAGAGCTGAGCCGCTCCCTCCTCCTCACTTACCTGAGGCGCTTCCCACCCCATGCCGCCCTCCCGCGCGGTCGGCGCCACTAGGCGCCGGGACCGACTTTACCTCTAGTAGGCCCGCAACGAAGCCTATGCTGGGTACGAGGCCGAGAGGCCGGCCGCCATCTTGGTAAAGAAGAAGGATGTGCGTGACCTACCAACATACGAGCGGTCCCTCCCCCACATACCCTTGGCCGGCTGGTTGCTATGGGAACAGGCCGGACGCATGCGCGCCTGCACCGGCACCGCCCCTGGGGCGTGGCCTGGGCGGGGGGTGGAGCCGCTGCGCTCCTTACGCTCACCCCGTAAAGGCGCGCGCGCGGGAGCTGCGGTTGTGTGTGGTGGGAACCGGAGCTGAGCTGAGGTGAGAGGAGACGGTGAGGTGGGGGGGAGGCCTCGGCGGAGTGTCTGAGCCACCTACTAAATGGGAGGGCCTCGGAGGTGAGGTTCCTTTGTTTTGGAATGGGTGAGGCATTCACTCCAGGGCCGCTTGCACGAAGCGCATCCGAAGACGTTCTTCTGAAGAAAATAAGGCAAACCCAAACCCCAAGCTAAAACTCCATCCGGATTGTTAAAACCGGAGGGTAGGGAACATGGACCAGCTCCAGAGGAAAATCTGAACTGCGTGCTCCTGCCTGTGTGGGAGCACTCAGCCGCTGCCCTCAGGGGAATGCTGTGGGAAAGATCTTCTGTGCGAGATTTCTGTGCTTGAACCGTATGCGAAAACCTAATGTAACTGCAGCCATCTGCATAAATAACTCTCTTCTGTTTCTTGGGAGCTGTGAGAAACTTTGCTCTTGGCCTGCCTCTAAGAAATAGTTGGGCGACCGACAAGCCTCTTGAATTAAAAGAATGTCCTTCTGTGTTCTAGCAGGATCTAGTTTTGTTTGGCGTTGAAGATCTCTCATGGAGAATGGTTAAGTAGGAGTCAGTGACATGGCTCGGCAGGAAACACTCTTGGAAGGAAGAGTTGCTATCAAAGCAATCTTACATGATGATGAAAGACTCGCAGATAACCTCCTCTGTAGTTGAATACTTACTCTACTGGTCATAGAGCTGCTTACTGACTGAAATATAGACACTGCAGATACTGGGTCTTTAGCATGAAATATCACTTGAGAAGTATGTTATTCAGTTTTTATTCCGTGTGTATAATCAAAATGCCAGAATTTTGTTAGCAAATTCAGCTTCATGTGAAATGACAGCAAATTGTTTCAGTGTTCAGCACCCTTAGTCTGTCTCTCCCATCAAAAAAACTTCCTCAGAACTGACCTCTTCCTTATCTTGGGGAGTGCAGAGGGAAACCAGCTTGGTAACTTTTAACAGTGAAGTAATCATAGTGAGCTATAAAGTTGTGTCTTCAGAAACCTGTATTAGTTTGCGCTTGCATATATGTATATGTATATATAAATAATAAAGTGGCTTTGAGAAGCAAATGTGGTAGCTGCCTGAAAACATTTGCCAGTTTGAAAACAACTTTGCCTTCTACCTAGCACAAAAGAGGCTGGGTTGCTGTCCATCTGACATTGGGCAATTTGCTTTGACCTGAAGATGGATTTTTGGTGGGAGAGGCAGACTGGAGGGTGCTGTACATTGAAGCAGTGTAGTGGCATTTTGCATGAAGCTAAATTCACTGACTCAAATCTGCTTGTAAGACAGAATAAGATGGTGTTCATTTTAAGACCATAGAATGGAAGTGGGAGTGAGCTTGATAGATAAGAGGTACCTGTGATATGTAGGCTTTGTAAGTGGAAGAGGTGCCTTTCTCATTAAGAGGGCAAGCCAAGGGAGAGTATAGAAAGGGGTCTTGGAGCACTCATCACTTGAAGATACAGCATATGCTGTCATTTTTATGTTGCCGTAGTAAATGACATAATCCCTTGAATTCCTGTAAGTTAATGAGATACAAGTGTGTTGATAGGTCTTTGCCATAGAGGTGTAAAATTATTTTTTTTTCTTTCGCGTGTCTACTTTAACTTCAGTTGCCAAGATAAGATTTTCACATGCAGCTGCATTACTTTGAAATACAAAGTAACTGAGTTTGCATCCATCTAGACTGAAAGAAGAGGAGAAAATGCTTCATTTTGAAGCTGTCAGCTCTTTACAAACACTCAAGCACGAAAGGAAATGCTGAGGGGAAGGAGGCTTAAAAGGAAAGAATAATAGACTTTAGTTGGTTATGGGGGGGTTTCTTAGCTTTGAAAGATCTGTTTCCTGTAAATAGTGAGATGTCTTCAGCAGTCTGTTTGGTTTGATTAGCTTCCGGGAAGGATGTGAACTTTACCTCTGAAGGCTTCAAAATGGTTTGTCATATATTTGTTGCATTTAGCACCCCATATTCATGTTGCTTGAATTTATTATTAATAGGAGTGATGGTTACTGAAAATTATGCTCAGCACTAGCACTGAAGAATCAAGTACCGGTACTCTTTGGAGCAGTTGACACTGTTTCAAAATCTGGACAGCCAGTCAAGAATGCTTCTTGACTTTTAATAATTATTTGATTTAATTTTACATTTAATTTAATGTGCAGCAGTGGATATTTTATTGTTTTCTGATTTCTGTTGTTTGTGGGTTTTTTTGTATGATTCTTAGTAAACTGGAAAACATTACTTTTTTCCAGATTTGTTCCTGACCTTCCATAAAAATGTCCAAGGTAAGAACAGCATTTCTGTCTTCCAGTGTAAGAATATGAAACAGGCATGTTTTTAAACGTTAATCTGCAAGGGCAAAATATGTAACTTGCATTGTGTTTGATGATGTGTATGCTAAATTTATGGGTCATAAATTTGAGAGTTCACATAATATTATATCACATAGTATTGAAAACTTGAGTGATGTAAAGCATACATTAGTTTCCTACAAGTATAAAGCTCTGCAGTTAATTAGTGCTCTTGGAAGGATGTAATTTTGGTTATGGAGTTGCATACAAGCTCCCTGGTGCACTTTCCTTGAAACTTCCATTCTGCTACTGTGTTTTGAGCAGGAATCATTAAGAACAGGATGTTCTGAGATACAATTTCTTCATTTACTAATGCAGTCAACTGGTCTTACAGTAAAATCCTTCATAAACAATGTGGTAACTTAATGTATTATTGACACTCTGGGATGCTTTTAATTTTTGGCTCCCTGTGCTTGGTATAATGGATAAAACATCCATGTTAGCTTATTGGAGTAAATCAATAAAAGTTACTCAGGGTAATGTGTTTGAAGAGAGAAAAGTAGCAGATCTAAGGATTTCTCTGCAGTGTTTGTGGTTGTGGACACTTCAAACACTATTGTGTAAATTCTGTCCCTCCCCTTAAAAGAGATCTCTAAAGAGAACTTCCAGCAGATGTCTTATTTCAGGAGTCATTTAGGCTTTTCATTTGGATGTGCTAAAAACTAATTAGAAATGGTCACCTTTTTATTTAAGTCCATAAACATTGGATGCAAGCTTTTTTATTTTAAGTATGTGTGAAAGACACTGTCTAGAAAGTGTGTGATTAGTGAATGCGCTTCATACTTTGATAAATAAATGCTCAGGATTTTTTCTTCAAGTGATCTTGGCGGGATAGCTGAATAAATGAAGTTTTTTAACTCTAGGTGAATGCAGTTGCTCTGTATTAAATTTTGGAAATGCCAAGTAGTATTTTTCTCTGTATAGTTTTCTCTCTGCATGTTGTGTAGCTTCAAGCCATTTGAAATAACTGTGGAAAGCAGTTACACAAACAAATATGTCTTGAGTGGTTGCTTATTATTGTCTTATTTTATTTTTAGCAACAGCCTGCTCAGTTTACCAATCCAGAAACACCTGGCTATGTTGGATTTGCAAACCTGCCTAATCAGGTTCACCGAAAGTCTGTGAAAAAGGGGTTTGAATTTACTCTTATGGTGGTTGGTAAGGAAATATTTTATAGTCTTTTTTCCAAATTAGTACTTCCTCACAGGGAATTTGGAATTAAAATGTATGTTACTTCCACTATTGTAAGTCTCCAGCTCGCATCAGAAAGCTCTTCTATACTGTAGCATTTTACTTTCTTTTATATGTTTATTAATTCATGCAGCAGTTGTCCATATCACAACCTGTTTGAATACACTTAAAAGTTTGTGGGTGAAGTGAAAAATACCTGTTGTGCACTCCAGTGATTACTGCTTCCTTCGTTCTCCCTTGTCTTACAGAATTCAAGCATTCTTTTTAAAATACAGTTTAAATCTGATTTTGCAGTTGAATAAAATGTTTGCATATTTTGATTAAGAGTATTAAGGATACGATTCTATTAAAAACATTTATGCTTCTGCAGTTCAAAAGAATCGGAGCTGTGGTCTTTCCACCCCTTCTAAATACAATTCTAAGAGAAGAATAAGAATTGGATTAGCTTGCTTTAATGGGAGCTGTTAACTTTTAAATTGATCTTGATTTTCTTTTAGCAGTTATACTTCAAAGTTTAATTCTCTTTGATATTTCACTAAGTTTCTGTGTTGGTATGTAGAAAGGAAAGAAAAATTTAGTGTGTCTGCGGAAATACATTGGTGCTTTGAGAAGTCAGTGTAATTTTTGCAAATGAAGTAGATCCCAAATTATGCTTGAGGATCTTCTGTGTCTTTCTCGGTCATGGTGCTTGGGAGCTGTAGCTTCTGGGTTTTGGTGTTTGAATTCTGTAATTCTCCCTTTTAAAATAGGCTTTTGCAAAAAGGTGTACTCTAATAGAATCAGGTTCTTTATCACCTAGAGTAGTAAGAAGTGAATCCCATTTACTTGTTAGGTTTGTCCAAGGTAGGTCATAAGGGAAATGAGAAGAAGAGGTGAGGCAGTAAATGATAGGAGATGTTTAAGTTCTTAGTTGTTTTGAATTCCAGTAGCTACAGAAAGAGTCTGTCTTCAAACCTTTCATTAGTTTTGCCAAATGAGAACGTTGGCATTGCTTTCATCCTGTTTCTGTCTCCTGTAGTTCAGTGTTGCACAGAGCTGTCCTTTATTTTTGTCTTCCTAGGACTTTATGCTGTCTTTCCTTAGATTTGCTTAGGATAATATCGTAATGGATATCTTATACAGTCTAAGTGTAAAGCCAAACTGTAAGCAGATGTTTCAAATTACAGTATCTACTATAACTCTCTAGAATTTACTGTTCAGTGATCCTAAAAATCTAGACAGTTCTGAGAAATAAAAGACTTGTTTTCTCTGCTGCAGCTAAACTTATTTTCTAAATAGTGCTAAGTGAAACAGTTCTGGCAGAAAGCTATGTGAAATGATAGAAAGCAAACAGTTTTTTCTAGCCTCTTATAAAATAGAAAATAAGGGGGGAGAGGACAGGGTGTTGGAGTGACAGAAAGATAGTTAACTCCACCTGTGTCTCAGTAAAATTTGCCAATATTCTAAGAGATAAATGAAAACTGTAGGAAGAAAACTTGTAAAAAATTAGTTTCATTGAAAATTAGGAGTGATAATTTAAGATACAGTAGCAGAGAGAGGCAGGCAATGTAAGATAAACTGTGCTGGAGAATGTTGATTATTTCAACGGTTTGGAATGTGAATTCTTTCTCTTGAAGTATGCATGGGGTTGAAGTATGCTCTCATGGGCTGTATCACAGTGTCTGTATTAAACTACTATTCTTAAGTTGCCATGCTTAATTTCTGAGCAGGAGAATGTTTCTTTAAAAGCTGCACTGACAGAGTCTTAATCAAAAGCTTTTATTCTTAGCTTTTTTTTCTTCTTATGCTATTGTTTGTTGTTTGTGCTAATATGAGCTGGAAATTTATAACAACTTGACTGCTTGGCTGTGTGGCTTCCAAAGAAATCTTAACCACTTGTATTTATTTAACAATTTCATGTTCATTCTCATTATTAAGCTATGACTTCATCTCAGTAGTTATTTCTCTTGGGTCACTAAACTCTTAACTATTGTGGCCAGTATAATCCCTGACAGTGTCTATGAAAACTGTTTTCTTTTACATGTAATATTTACCCAAACTGGAAGTATGGAACGTGCCACTGGTTAAAATCATACTTTTGTGGGTTTTGCTGAAATGATGCCATTTGGCTGTTAACTTTGTCTCTTTCACTGGAAAAGGCTGCACAATAAAATCCAATCTTGAGAGATGCATTCTATAAGACATTAAAAACTGGCAGATCCTAGTCAAATGTCTATTAAAAAAATAATTTCATCTTTTTTTTTTCCTCTTATCAGTTATCTGTTAGACTGCTCTGGCAGAATAGTGTATTACTGTGGTGAGTTAACCCTGGCTTCATGCTAGGTGCTAACTGAAGCTGTTCTATCACTCCTCCTCATCTGGACAGTGGAGACAAATTATAATTAAAGGCTCTTGGGTCAAGATAAGGACAGGGAGAGATCACTCTCCAGTTACCACTGCTGGCAAAACAGATTCTACTTGGAGAAATTAGTTTAATTTATCAATTAATTCAAAGTAGGGTAATGGTAAATAAGACCAAACCTTAAAAATGCCTTTCCCCTCCCCAGACTCTTCTACTTCCTGGAATCAACTGAGTTTCTCTACTTCTGCCCCCACAGTGGCCCAGGGGAACAGGAAATGGGTCACACATTGTTAGCCACTCCTTCCTCCTCAGAGGACTCTTCCCCTGCTCTCTGGCATGGGGTCCCTCCCACAGGAGACAGTTCTTCATTAACTTCTCCTGTGAGAGTCCTTTCCACAGACTAGAGTTCTTCATGAACTGCTTCAGTATGAGTCCTTTCAACAGGGTGCAGTGCTTCAGGAACAGACTGTTCCAGTGTGGGTCCCCTGTGGGATCACAAGTCTTTCAGCAAACCTGCTTCTGTGTGGTGTCCTTTGTTGGCTGCAGGGACTTGGCCTATGCCAACAAAGCATCTTTGGAAAAAAGTGTCTCTTGATCTAATGGCAAAGCAGCAGACAATGCAGCTACTCAACCCCCCACTACAGCAGCTACACCAACCCTGGCAACAGACACTGCAGCCACTCCAACCTCAGCGACAGACACTGTTGCACATGTGGCTTGACAACCAGATTTATGAGATCGATGCTACAGAGAACCAGAGTGGTGCTTCCTTTGACAGGAGATCAGCTACTTGGACTGCTTTGTTGAGAATTGCAGGTCTCTGCAACCATGCTGTGTTTCAGGCCAACCAGGAAAATACACCAATTCTTGAGAGAGCAGTGGTAGGAGATAACACTGAGTCTGCACTTCTGAAATGCATGGAGTTGTGCTGTGGTTCTGTCAAGGAGATGAGAAAAAGGTACCCCAAAGTGGTGGAAATATCATTTAACTACCAGCAGGTGACACAGGCTTCCCAGGACTTGGGTTTCCAGGGAACCCAGGTCCAAAAGGAGATAAATGGCTTGCAGGAGGCAGAGGGTCACCAAATTGGGAAGCAAAGATGGGAGATACAATCTCCAGTCCAAGGCTGAGCTGGCAACCTAGGACAACCATGAGAAAAGAGTGACCCAGGCATGGTTATTATACCTGCTTCACTGTAGACCTCTGTTGGGATTGCAGGGGCACTGCCTGCCTCACCATGGTCTGCACCATGGGCTACAGGAGAATCTCTGCTCTGGTGTCTAGAGCACCTCCTGTACTTCCTTCCTCACTGACCTTGGTGTCTGCTGGGCAGTTTCTCACATTTTCACTTCTCTCTCCAGCTGCAATCGCTCCTGTGCAGTATTTCCTCTTAAATATATTATCTCAGAGGTGCTACCACTGTGACTGATGGGCTCAGCCTTGGCCAGTAGCGAGTCCTTCTTATAGCCAGCTGGCATTGGCTCTATAAGACATGGGAGAAACATCTAGCAGCTTCTCACAGAAGTCACTGCTGTCCCCCCCATTATCAAACCCCTGCCATGCAATCTCAATGCAATTGCTCAGAGGGATCACGTGGCCCATCATTTTTAACATTCAACACCTGAAATAAAATTCTAGGAAAAGTATCTGTTCAGTGAATTCAGTACTGAACACTTTGAGTTGCCAGTCTTTTTTATATCATGAACATCTGTTCTGATGAAGATTTTGATCTTTAACTAATTAGGTGACTTTTGAACTCTCTTTATGGCTCAGTCAGTAGTCCTATAACAAAAGTATATTCCAGTACAATGTAGTAATCCCCAGTTTCATCAGTGAAAAAATTGCTCTGTATGTATGCTCAATGGTCATGTCATATTCTTCTTAGCTTGGGTCCTTTTTGCCATATCAGCTTAAAAAGCAGAAATAAGTCATACTTTCTGAGGCCTGGCTGTGCAGAAGTTCAGAAGTGCCTTTTTTTGTTATTTGAAGTGATGATATAGCCTAGGCAGAATTCAGCTTCCCCTTGTGTATGATTTTTCACATCCTGGAGTGATAGCAGAAAAGCATGCCTTAACAAATCAGGAGACATGAAATGGGTAAATTTTAAGTCTAAATTGAGCAGAACCCTACGAACAGATTTAATTAAAAATCCGCAGTGAAAGCTCTGAGAAAGTGTGTTATAAAGCTGAGATGTAAAAATTGTTATTCAACCTTTTTGTGCAAACTTCTAACGCAGAATTATAAGGTGTAAATTTTTAAATGAAAATATTTACATTTAACATGAAAAAATGTATAGTCAGATGATGCTGTCTGGATACAGTTGAAATTATTTATGTAAATATGTTGAATTTTTATATTGAATCACAGGTGAATCTGGATTGGGGAAATCTACATTAATAAATAGCCTCTTCTTGACAGATCTCTACCCAGAAAGGATAATCCCAGGAGCTGCTGGTAAACACTTTTGTTCAAGTTTAATCTGTTGTCAGTGATTTTTGGACTTGAATGACTTTATCTTTGGATTTTAGTAACAGCTGGTAGTCATTCCTAGCTGTAATAATTTCTAATGTGTTTCCTGATACTATATGGAATTGGTTCCCTCTGTACCTGGAATGTATTTGGGGTCTTTGTTTAGTGCTCAGATGTATTCATATGGACACCTAGGAAGTTAATCCCTTCTTTTGCTTAAGAAAAGAAAAAAGTCATGGTGTCACAGTAAGAAACAATTTGAAATTTTCTTTCTGTTGCAATTCTAAACATATGCATTGTTAATGCCTTCTTGGAATTGCAACTTGATTCTTTGCTTTGTGTTGATACGCAGTGGATGTGAACTTCACCTCCTTTTCTTCTTCAGTCCCCTGTCTCTTTTTTTTTTTTTTTTAGCTTTTCTGTTAAACAAGGCATACAGTAATCCAGTGAAAGAATAGTGTAAGAAAATGGAGGAAGAGGCTGTTCTCCCACACACCCCCCCCTTTGCTACCTGTTGAATGACTGGCTTTAATAATTTATAATGTTAGCTGATGATAACTTATCACTTTCAACCTTAGGAAAAAAAAGATCCGTTATGTATAATTTAGTATTGTTCTCCAGATTGCTGATTACCCACTGGTTCATTTGTTTTCTGAGTCCCTTTTGCATTAGTTTCTGTTATATTTGAAACCAGTATGAAATCTCCTGTATCTTCTAACAAAATCTGAAGACCTTTAATAGTGAGTCTTTAAGTTATCAGGTCTTAAGAGATAATATATGGAATAATCTTTATAGAGTTGAATCTGCAAATTAGTCTTTTGAATTTATCTCAAAATGACAGTGTCTTACAAATTCTGTTCTGAAAGATCAGCTTCATTTTCTTTTAGAGAAGATTGAGCGCACTGTGCAGATTGAAGCCTCAACAGTTGAAATTGAAGAGAGAGGTGTGAAGCTACGTCTGACAGTTGTAGATACACCTGGATATGGGGATGCTATCAATTGTCGAGATTGGTATGTACACAGAGTATATACTGATGTATGTGTAAGCAGTGACATCCATTTCGTATTTGTCCTAGGAGGGTGAGAATAAATAACTGAAGTAGGGCTAGACTAATAATGATAGGCAACTCAAAGTAGGATGTCCCCAGTGGCAACCTTTGCTCTTTTAAGCACGTTCATTCCAGAGGTGATTCAAAGTGATTACAGTGTTATTTTACCTTTCTTTGGTGTGTTATGTGAAATGATGAATTTCAATGTTGCAGGTTAATTCAGATACGTGTCATAAGGCATCAATAACTTCTACACATCTCAAAATACATTTTGTGACACAGTTACTTTTCTGCAATAATTAATTTTCTTAAGTTTGGAACAGTTTTATGTGAACAGTGGCCTTGACTTTTTCTATAATCAGAAAGCAGTGGAACCACCAGGCACAAGAAATTAAACAATACTTTGAGGAAGTAATTCATCTAGTATTTAGTGCAAGTAAAAATCCACCTCTAGATCTTATCCATGTTCATTTAAGTGTTCTCAGATTCTGTGCTTCATTTTTAAGAACATCTTCATCATCTTTGGGTTTGATTGTTTGGGTTGTTAGTTTGTTTTTTGGTGAGGTTTTTTTTTTTTTTAAGAAATTTGCATTACAGTAAGTACTGATAAAATAATCTTCAGATCAGAGGTAATCCCTTTTCCCACATCTCTCAAATCCCTGAAGCTCAAGGCAGAGACTTAAAAATCAAGTTGTCCCTATCATGAGAGGATCAGGTTTGGGACCACCCAAGGAACTTAACATGCTAAAGGACTTGATCCTCACAGTGAAGAATTTTTTTCCTAATGTCTAATCTAAATCTCCCCTCTCTCAGTTTAAAGCCATTCCCCCTAGTCCTGTTCCTACAGGTCCTTGTAAAAAGTCTCTTTCCAGATTTCCTGTAGGCCCCTTTAGACACTGGAAGCTGCTTTAAGGTCTCTCTGGAGCCTTCTCTTCTCCAGGCTGAACAAGCCCAGCTGTCTTAGCCTGTCTCCATAGCAGAGGTGCTCCAGCCCTCATAGCATCTTTGTGTCTCCTCTGGACTCGCTCTAGCAGCTTCATGTCCCTCTTGTTTTGAGTGCCCCAGAGCTGGATACAGGGCTGCAGGGGGATCTCACAAGAGCAGAGGAGAGGCAGAGAATCCCCTCCCTCGACCTGCTGGCCACGTTCCTTTTGATGCAGCCCAGGACATGGTTGGTTTCTGGGCTGCAGTCACACACTGCCAGGTCATGGTGAGCTCATCGACCAACACTCCCAACTTCTTATCCTCGTAAAGGAAAAGTTTTTTACCATTGTGGTGAGACACTGGAACAAGTTTCCCAGGGAAGATGTGGATGCCCCGTTGTTGGAAGTGTTCATGTTGAGGTTGGATGGCTGTTTGAACAGCCTGACATACTGAAAGATGTCGCTGTCTGTGGCAGGATTGGACTAGGTGATTTTTAAAGGTCTCTTGCATCCCAAACCATTTTATGATTTTAAATATGTTTGGAACAAGAAGCATAGACTATCTTGAGCATGTGTTATTAATACTAGTCAAAATTACGTCTAAACTCATGAGAAGTTTGTTCTGGAAGTTGTGTGTTATATATATGTATATTTTATCTTTACATATATGTATGTATGCAGAGTAGTTTGTTATTCTAAAATTCAATCACAGTTTTAAGATCTGTGCTTTTCTACTCTTGCAGACTTACAGCATCTCTAAATGAGTTTTTATCCAGCAGCAGGTTGGTTCAGCAGCAGTGTGTGTTTGGTTTAATACTACCTTTGAAATACTGCTGAAATGATTGTTTGGGAATGATCCTGATTTCTCTAATCCATATATGATTTCCAGTTTCAAGACCATAATCTCTTATATTGATGAGCAGTTCGAGCGATACCTGCATGATGAGAGTGGTTTGAACAGAAGACACATTATAGATAACCGGGTCCATTGCTGCTTCTATTTCATTTCGCCATTTGGTCATGGGTAGGTGTTTGTCTGATTTTATTTTGGGGATTTGGTTTGTGCCTGTTGACTTAAATTTTTCAGAATGAGATTTCTGTTGCTTAAGGAAGTACTAGAACTCTTGGGATTGACTGGGTGTGTTATTTCTTTCTGTGTAAAGAGAGTTCCTTACTGGTGTGCAAATAAATTGGTAGTCTAGATTAAAATAAATTAAACTTTTTCCTTATCTTAATTTTAGCCTTAAACCTCTGGATGTTGAGTTCATGAAGGCTATACACAACAAAGTAAATATTGTACCAGTGATTGCAAAAGCTGATACTCTTTCACTGAAAGAGCGAGAAAGACTAAAGAAAAGGGTAAGTATTCTTCTAGCTTGCAGAAAAATGTTGTATTTTGGTTACAGCAGCACAGTTACTGAAGAGAGCATTGTTCTCATGCAGCCTTACCTGTCCTAGCCAAGAAAACATTTCATACGTAGTTTGATATCTTGTAAATTCTCCTATCATGTCTTTGACAACTGTGAAATTGACTTTAAAATGTTGCCTGTGGAACGGAATTCTGACTACATTCCCAATTACATTGGAGGGAATCTTGAAACCTTAGGAAAGTATTTAAATGCATTTTCTAATGGTAATTCCTCCCTTACCTGTTTAATTCAAACAAAAAGCAAACACAGTTATCTGCATCCATCATGTTTATTATTTTCAGTATTCCGATGGTTGAAAAATAGGATTTTCAGAGGTTTTTCAGATCTGGGAATTGTTTTTCCTCTGTTATATCACCTTCTTTTAATACATTCCAGATATTTCTTCCACAGGCAAGATCCCTTAACACATTCAGTCTTGCAGGACTTGATGCTCTATTTGCTGAGGAGGGGGAAAATGCAGCAAGCCATCGTGTGCTAGTAACAATATGACACTTAGAAAGAAGTGTTAGAATTGATTTGCCAGAAGGCACACTTTTCCGGTCTTGACTTGATCCAGTCTTAGCTGTTCTATTTAAAATTTATCTGGGTTTTTGTTGTGTGTTGTTTTTTTTTTTTTTTTTGTGGTTTTTTTTTTTGTTTGTTTGGTTTTCCCCAATTATTCTGAAAATCCTTCTAGCTATCTTACCGAGCTTGCAACAAAAAATGAGAGAAACATACTTCAGTTTGATTTATGTATTCTGATAAAATTCTGCAGAAATATTTTTTAAAGAGCAAAGTTTGGATTTATGGCAAAGGGATTCCAGCTGCAGATGCCATTCTTGGCAGTCATGAAGACAGAAAAAAGTGTGTGTGGTGCCTGTAGCTCAGTTAAGTTTTTAAACACTCCTACCCCTGCTTCTCTGAATAGTAATTTAGAGGGAAGTGTTCACAAACCATATAGATGAAGCCTTTAGTGACATGGTTTAGTGATGGCCTTGACAGTGCTGTGGAATGGTTTGACCTGAAGATCTTGAAGGTCTTTTTCCAACCTGGTTGATTCCATAACTCCATGATTGCAAGAGCAAGGAGTTACAGGCTGTTCAAAGCAATTATGACTTCTGAGTCAATGCTTTATAATAAAAAAAAAAAATTAAACAATTGCAAATGTTTTAAAAAAGTGAAATTTCTTATGTGTAGTCCACAAAGAAGTGTTTATTTGAATGCTATTGTTCATCTGAAAGTCTGTGGCAAGTAGTTGTTGAATATAATGAAGAAATAATGGTGTTTAAAACCAAATACTTCCTAGGTTATGTAGATCAGCAAGATAGGCCCACATTGTTCAAGAGGGTTATGTATTACCAATTAAGTCTTTTTGCATTAAGATTTAAAATTACAGATTTACATGTATATCATCTCAGTTTCTTACACTATAAATCTAGATTCTGGATGAAATCGAAGAGCATGGCATCAAGATTTATCACCTGCCTGATGCTGAATCTGATGAGGATGAAGATTTTAAAGAGCAGACCAGACTCCTGAAGGTATGACAAGCTTCATAATGGTACAGACGTGGGTACTATACTGGGTCTTTTCAGACTGCTCAAGTGGCTTTAGGACAAGATACGTTCTGTGTCCGGTGATGAGACTTGGAGTGAGTCATTGTGTCTCTGTGCCTTCAAATTTCAAAGCATTGAGAGCTTATTACCATAATGTGCAGTACAGAACAGAACTTGAGTTGTTTGCTCAGGTTCATTATTAGTAATTTTTGCATTTTTTTTGCTTTCAGGCCAGCATTCCATTTTGTGTAGTGGGTTCCAATCAACTTATTGAAGCCAAAGGTAAAAAAGTTAGAGGTCGACTCTACCCCTGGGGTGTAGTTGAAGTAGAAAATCCGGAACATAATGACTTCCTGAAGCTGAGGACCATGTTAATGTAAGTTAGAAAATTCCAGTTAGCCAGTAGTTTAAAAAACAATCATTAGGAAGATGCTAAACACTGTATTGGGCATTTGGAATGGTTATGGAATCCTCCGAGACGTGCAGAATTTGTCTGGAGAAAGCCATGAGCTGCCTTGACCTAGCTGGCCCAGGCCTAGGCAGGAATTGGACCACATAGGTTCAATAGGTTCTTTCCATTCTGAATTAGTGATTCTGCAAAAATAATCTTTTGTCTAATTCTTTCATCAAACAGAGCATTGTGTTGCTATTCAGATCCCCGGGGACATAAAATGGGTTACTTGACTCCTTGTGCTTATTTAAATGTATATCTATGTACATGCAATCTGAAAAGGAGGAGTCTTCAGAAGCCCACTAATTGATTATTTGTCAGGCTTTGCTACTCTGCTTCACCTGCCCAGCACTGCTTTATCAAATGCCTCACCCAGGAGAACAGCTGATATCAGTGCTGCCTCAGGGTCTGAGGTGGTCTCTCTCTGTGTCTTTCATTGGACCTATTTGACCTAAATCAGATTCATAGAATAGTTAGGGTTAGAAAGGACCATAAGATCATCTAGTTCCAACCCGCCTGCCATGGGCAGGGACACCTCCCACTAAACCATGTCGCCCAAGGCTCTGTACAACCTGGCCTTAAACACTGCCGAGGATGGAACATCCACAACTTCCCTGGGCAACCCATTCCAATGCCTCACCACCCTTACAGTAAAGAAATTCCTCCTAATATCCAATCTAAACTTACCCTGTTTAAGTTTTAGCCCATTACCCCTTATCATATCACTACAGTCCCTCATGAAGAGTCCCTCCCCAGCATCCCTATAAGCCCCCCTTCAGATACTGGAAGGTTGCTGTGCGGTCTCCACACAGCCTTCTCTTCTCCAGGCTGAACAGCCCCAACATTCTCAGCTTGTCTTCATACCAGAGGTGCTCCAATCCCCTGATCATCCTCGTGGCCCTCCTCTGGACTTGTTTCATCAGTTTTATGTTGAGGACACTAGAATTGCACACAATATTCCAAGTTAGGTCTCACAAGAGCAGAGTGGAGGGGCAGGGTCACCTCCTTTGACCAGCTGATCATGCTCCTTTTGATGCAGCCCAGGATACGGTTGGCATTCTGGGCTGCAAGTGCACACTGAAGCCGGCTCATGTTCATTTTCTCATCGACCAACAGCCCCAAGTCCTTCTCCACAGGGCTGCTCTGAATCTTTTCTCTGCTGAACCTGTAGCTGTGCCTGGGATTGCTCCCACCCAGGTGTAGGATCTTGCACTTGGCATGGTTAAACTTCATCAGGTTGGCATCAGCCCACCTCACAAGCGTGTCAAGGTCTCTCTTGATGGCTTTCCTTCCCTCCAACGTATCAACCGAACCACACAACTTGCTGTCATCAACAAATTTGC
Organism: Forpus xanthops; assembly: GCA_032466535.1. Classification (NCBI taxonomy): domain Eukaryota; kingdom Metazoa; phylum Chordata; class Aves; order Psittaciformes; family Psittacidae; genus Forpus; species Forpus xanthops. The sequence continues at coordinate 20,407 of JASSUY010007091.1, read as the reverse complement.
TGAGGGCACACTCAATCCCACTGTCCATGTCACCAACAAAGATGTTGAACAAGACCGGTCCCAATACCGATCCCTGAGGTACACCACTCATTACTGGTCTCCAGCTGCACATTGAGCCATTGAGCATAACTCTTTGCGTGTGGCCATCCAGCCAGTTCTTTATCCGCAGAGTGGTCTACCTATCAAATTGATGTCTCTCCAATTTAGAGAGAAGGATGTCATGCGAGACAGTGTTGAACACTTTGCACAAGTCCAGGTAGATGACATCAACTGCTCTGCCCCTTTCCATCAGTTTCATAGCCCCATCATAGAAGACCACCAAATGGGTCAGACAGGATTTCCCCTTAGTGAAGCCATGCTTGCTGTCACCAAGCACCTTGTTGTTTTTCATGTGCTTCAGCATGCCTTCCAGGAGAATCTGCTCCAAGATTTTGCCAGGCACAGAGGTGAGGCTGACTGATCTGTAGTTCCCCGGCTCATCTGTTTTCCCCTTCTTGAAAAGGGGGGTTATATTTCCCTTTTTCCAGTCATTGGGAACTTCACCTGACTGCCATGATTTTTCAAAGATGATTGACAGTGTCTTAGCAACTTCCTTCACCAGCTCCTTCAGGACCTGCGGATGGATTTCATCAGGTCCCATGGACTTAACGTATGTTCAGGTTCTTAAGATGGTCTGGAACCAGATCCTCTCCTACAGTGGGCCCAGGGTCTTCATTATCACAATCCCTGCGTCTGCCTTCCAAGACTTGGGTGGTGTGGTCAGAGCATTTGCCAGTGAAGACTGATGCAAAGAAGTCCTGAAGAATCTCAGCCTTCTCCAAATCCAGGGTAGCCAGTTCTCCCAATAGCTTCCGGAGGGGCCCCCACATTGTCCCTAGTCTTTTATTTGCTATGTTCCTATAGAATCCCTTCTTATTATCTTTCACATCCCTAGGCATGTTTATTTCTATCTAGAATTAAATTAGATTTTAAATCTGTGTGTTAAATTGGTGTGCATGCTGAATACTTTGACCCCATACAGTGCTGAATGTCTGAGCTCATTAAACAAGCTGATGTGACACAGGTATATTTTATCTTTTAATGATTTTTCTCTCTCCAGCACCCATATGCAAGATCTTCAGGAGGTGACCCAGGATCTTCACTATGAGAACTTCCGCTCTGAGAGGCTCAAACAAGGCGGCAGGTTGTTATCTTACTGTTACATGCTGTTTCTTAATCTTCTGAATTTATTTTTTTGGTCCTCCTCTATCTCTTCTACCATTTCATTGCTAGGATTTGGTAGGTGATGGCAGTCAGCACCAAGTTCAACTGACCAGTTTACAGTGGGTGTAAGAAAAAGTATTACATAAATCTAATGGGACAGTGGTGGCATTAATAGGGTGGAGTTAGTGCTCTGCTTTGTTTTAAGGCTTGAAACAGTTGGACTGGAATGTGTGAGGTAAGTAGGGCAGGTGTCTAGGATAAATGTCGTTTTATCTGCAAGCTAGGTTAATGTTGATATTGAGGTGGGTTTTTTCAGAATTATCTACTGTAATATTTGGACTTTGTCTTTGAAAAGAAAAACTCAAGTCCTCTACAGTTATTAAACATAGACTCACAGAATGGTACACATGCAGTTTTCTTTGCATAGCACTAACAGGATAATGGCTTTCTACCCTATTTTGAGCTGTGGCAGCCAGGGCACAGCTTTGCTGGTAAGAGATACAGTCAGAACACCCCATATATATTTTATGGGGGTATATTTTAGTTAAAAACTAAAATAGCAAGGTTTGTAAAGTTGAGTTTGAGTTCTTGTTGAAAACTTGGTGTTTCCTGGTTTAGATTTTTTCAGTTGCATCTCTTATTTCAACCACTAGAGGGTTTCATAATTGCACATTTTGGTGCGTTTGATATATTTTGCAAAGCTTTTTCCAACAAGCTGTTGATACAGGTCTTGTCACATACCCAGTCAGTTTTCAGGAAAAGGAATTTGTCTCTGCCTGGAGCATTGGCCTACAAGTTCAGTTTTCCTTTCAGACAAGATGTCATAGTCTTCTCCCCTCATTTTAAATCCTCTCTTCTGAAGTTCAAGCTAAAAGATAAATCAAAAAAATATATATTTTGCGAAGTTCTGGTGTCTGATTTTGAACAGATATGTACAAAGATCTTCGAAGTAATGTAACCTGAGGTCAACCAGAGTTAGAATGAAGTTGTCATGGTTTTTGTCATGGTTTAAGCCCAGCCAGCAGCTTGGAACCATGCAGCTGCTTGTTCACTTCCCACCTTCTTCACCACCCAGCTCCCAGTGGGATGGGGAGGGGAATCAAAAGAATGAAAACCCCATGAGTTAAGAACACTTCAGTAACTAAAGTATAATGCAAAACTACTACTACTAGTTATTTCCTTTGACATGATTATTATTACAAGGGGAGAGAATACAAAACTAAAAAGGGAAGGGATAAAAAAAAAACAACAATAAATGCAAGTGATGCACAATACAGGTACTCACCACCCACCGACAGATACCCAGCCCAAGCAGTGATCCAGGCCTTCTGGGTGATTCTCCCCAATGTATGTACTGGGCGTGATGTGCTGTGGTATGGAATATCCCTTTGGCAAGTTTGGGTCAGGTGTGCTATCTCTGCTTCCTACCATCTTGTGTCCCTTCTCACTTGCAGAGCGTGAGAGTGAGAAGTCCTTGATCAGAGTAGACATTACTTAGCAACACTGGTGTGTTATCAGTGTTGTTCCCAGAGTAAAACCAAAACGCGTCACTGCACCAGCTACTAGGAAGGCAAAAAATAACTGTTAGAGCTGAACCCAGGACAAACATTTACCAATTTTTGGAGGATTTAAAGTTAGGTCTGGCAAAGACTTGGGACAACTTGATATTGAGCTGGCGCATCTTTCTTTTTGAAACTAAAACATTGGTTTGTGGTTAAATGGCCCATATATCTTTGGTTTTACATTTCTGAAATGATGCTAGAATGTAGTTAGGATTACTGTAAGTGAGGGTAGTCTGCATGCGAGTTGATTTCAAACCCCACTGGCAGTGCTTGGCAGTTGGTACTTGTTGGCTGTATTCATTAATGTGAACACAGCCTTCTTAGAGGCTTCTGATTGTTCAGGTTGTTCACTTTGTGCTTTTGATGGCAATTGTGTGATTGGATGTGTCAGCAGATCTTCCCCATTGCAACATGTGGTAGGAGAAAGCTGTTAGCAAAGTGGTAGGAAACCTTGAAAATATAGTACATAAAATGTTTTGTTTCTCAGTGTAAAACTGGAACGTCCCAATTAAGCAGGAGTTTGGTGAGGCACTGATTGAAAGCATTTGCTTTATTTTAACTGGAATAGTCAGTGTTTGTACTAAAACACGTTACGCACAGCAAATCTTTTGGCTTTTCAAAAAAGAAAAATATAAAAGTGACTATATTAGGAAAATAATCCAACTTCAAAGTCTTAAGGGGAGCAGAGGATAGAGAGTTCCTCTATTTGGAAGGATTCCAGACATACAATGGTCGTGTCACTTTTATGGTTTTGGCTATGAGTCTTTAGATGCTTGGTAACAAACATGATTCATGAAGTTAGAGATGGGATAGAATTGTGTGGCAGGAAGGTTCTGCCTGGAGGTAGTCAAGTTCGCAGGTACAGAGTTTCTTAGAGCACTTGTTACTTGTTGCTTCCATATTTTTGTTACATTTGTCCAGCATTACCTTGAACTTTGATTTTCATTTAGTTGTATTTATTTCACCAATGAAAGGGAAGAATTAAGTAAGGGTATAATAAAATAAGGGAGGAATAAAAAGGTAGAGTAAATCTTTGCAGGAATTTTGAATTTGTTCTATGTGGCATTCAAATTGTGATCAGTTTGGATAATTTTAAGCTTGAGTAAACTACTATACTTGAATACTGTTCAGAAAGAGTTTTTACTGATGCCTTCATGCAAAGATCTGTCATAGTAATAACTAGAATGAGTTTTGAAGTTTGTTTTGGGTATAACTTTATTAAAGAGTAAAGGATAAATTGACGTCTTAAAAATAAACAATGAATTTCAGCTATGTGGGAAACATGTTTTAGTGAATTTTGGTTGTACTATGAAAATCTGACATGTATAAGAGCCTCGATTTTGTCAAAAAAGCCTTCTGTGGAAGCACAAAGTCTAGAATGTGTGTATGTTACTGAAGAATATTCATCTTTTTTTAGGAAAATAGAAGATGAAGAAGTGAATAAAGACCAGATTCTGCTTGAAAAAGAAGCTGAGGTAAGGTGACAGAATTCTGTATTCATGTGATGGGAGAATTTTTATTCCTGTGTCTCTCTACCTTAGGTCAGATGATTTGTATCTGTTTACATATATATATAAAATATATAGAGAGAAATATATGTAAATATTGATAGTTTGAAAAGGAAAAGACAGAATTTGCTAATACAAAGTTATTCAAGATGCAGTGACAAAATAATGTGAAGAGGTCTGGAGGAGTCTCAGAATACTGATTTATTGGAACAAGTGTAATCTGCTAAAATGTCTGATTCCATTGTACTGATCAGCAGTGCGTGTTATGTGGGGAAGGAGAGCCATTCTCACATGAGTAAAGGTTCTAAATTTAGCAATCGCTGATTGGGAAGAAGTCAGATCAGCTCTGCATCAAAGGTGAAAACAGTGGTAGGAATTGTTAGAAATAAAGAGTGAAACAGGAATTCTCATTCTGCCATAATGATAAATTCATAATGCATAGCTCTAACACTGTTTCCATTGTCCCCCTAACTCAAAAAGGATATATCCAAGACTAGGAAAAGTACAGTAAAATGGCAAAAAGCAGGCAAAAAGGCTGAAGTGGAGATCTGAAGCACATCTTATACAAGGGGAGATGAGGTTAATGATCTTGTTGGGAAGTATATGGCAGAGGGGAAGGGAAAGGGTCTACTAAGGGGCTTATATAAGCATAGATAGCAGTATGAATGGTAGGTGGCTGATTTGAAATAACTAGTTTTAAGATAGTCTGTAAATTGTAGAACTCATTAGCGTGGAATTTTGTGCATAACAAGAATGCTTATAAAGCTCAAGAATGTTGAGAGACTGTAGGGATTTAGTTTCTCCATGAATCTGCTCACTAAACAAAAAGGTAGAATTTTTTGGCTTAGCAAATTCAGAAATGATAGACTTTTTAGAGTCTGAGAGCATATTTTGGTATATACTGGGTGTGTGCATCTGGCTTTTGGGCTCTTCCATGCATTTGCTGATAGCCAGCATTGGAGAGAAGGCTGAATTAGATGGACTATTTGGTCTGCCCCAGAACAAGCAAATGCTCTATCTTCTATTAGAGGTCTTAGTGGCTACCCAAGTCTCAGGTGAAACAACAACCCTTTTCATTTTTACAAGGAATATAAAAATTGTAACTATTTCTTAGAATCATAGAATTCTTTGGGCTGGATGGGACCAAAGCTCATCCAATTCCAATCCCCTTGCATTAAGTAGGGGCATCTTCCAGGAGATCAGATTGCTGAGAGCCCCATCCAGACTGACCTTGAATGTTTCCAAGGACAGGGCATCTGCCAGCTCTTTGAACAACCTGGTTCAGTGTTTCATCACCCTCATTGTAAAAGTGTTGCAGTTTGTCCCGAGGATCAGGGTTACCCGAGGTAGGGTGAGGGCGCCCCGTAGTGAGGAAGAGTCCAGAGGGTGATGGTGGAGCAGTTAGTCGACTTCATATGAGTGATAAAACAAACTCTATTTGTTTCACTAAAAACCCGGATTTATACACTGTAACAAACACCTTTGTTGTCGACACTCTATTTTTACTTATCACTGATTAACGGCTGCTGTCCATGGGCATAAGTCCAACTGTTAATTGGGTAGTTCTTTCTCATTGCTTCTCGGATCCATATCTTGCCAACAACAGGAGCTTCTACCAAGCTTAGCTCTATGGATGTTCCGCAGGTGTTCACCTCCCTTCATCCCTCCTCTATCAGGATTCTGCAATTATTCATGACTTTTCAGCTGGCCTAAGGACAGCTTGCTTTTAATTCTTCTCTTTGCTTAGTTTCATCATGACTTGCAGTCAGGCCTAACACTTATACTAAGTTATACCAATATACTTATGCAGCTAACATTCTGCTAATTACATGGTCTTATATATATAAAATGTGGTGCAACAACCCTGTAAAGACAATTAGAAAACCAGCTCCAAGCAGCATCATCACAGTGCGAGGTGACAGGCTCACTCTCTGCAGGTGTCCCCGCAGAGGCTCTGCCCCGCTCACTGCATGAGTCTCAGGCTTTGTACTTACTGACTAAAATTCACATTCATTCCGACGCAAGTGGCCAGCCTGCATTGGAAGAAGTGCTCAGCAGTATCTATAAGGGTTTACAAGGGTCGATGCTTAACTTATCTATGGTTACTCTTAACTTATGGTTACTCTTATCTATAGTTACTCTTAACAGTTCAAAATGTATTCTAACTCATCAAAGCCTGGATTGTTCAGAGCCTCTAAAGGGCCATACCCTCAGTCTCTAAGCCAGCCCACAACATAAAAGAATTTCTTCTAATGTGTAGTCTGAATCTACCCTCTTTTATTTTAAAATTATTACCCCTTTTCCTGTTGCTACAGATCCTAATAAGAAGGATAGGGCCTGTCCCTGTCTTTCTTATAAGCCCCCCTTTAAAGAGGTACTCTAAGATCTCCCCAGAGCCTTCTCTTCTCCAGACTGAACAAGCCCAGCTCTCTTAGCCTGTCTCCATAGCAGAGGTGCTCCAGCCCTTTGGGAATCTTCGTGGCCTCCTCTGGACTTGCTTGAGCAGGTCCATGTTGAGAACTCATAGGCTTAACTTTTCACTTTTAAACTTAACAGTTTAGTTTGGATTTACGGCATAAGTGCACAAAGGCAAAGACACACAAAAATACTTCAGTAGTGGTGGTCACTTCCTACCTGTCAAATTTGAGTACGTTAAAAGAATTTGACTATTGTACATGCAACACAGCTAATTTAATCTTAATAGCTGAGTTACATAATTGGCAATGTTGCAGTGCTCAAAAATTGAGCTTCAACCATTTCTAATTACATTTATGTTTCCTTGGATGGTTTGCTTGTAATAAGTGATTCCACCTAGTTCTCACTAGTAAGGGAGTTGGGAAGTGATCCTGACAAATGTTTTTACGACAGATTCAGATGTAGTTTGGAGGGACATACATAAGCTGCCTTTCTTCTTGTGATAAACTTCAGTAACAATTGTTCAGGACTTCAGCACCATCATTTTTATTAATTTAACTTCAGAGGAAGCAGAGACTCCCATTTAGGGATGCTCAAAAATCTTATCCCAGATTACAGTAATGAAGCCTGCTTATTTCAGTCAGTAAGCTTCCAACCTTCTGAAGGGAGAAAAGAGCAGTAGAAGGAAAAAAGTAGCAGTAACCTGAGATCATTACCTAACAGATAATGATAATGCAGATGTGTCCTCTCTTTAATATAAATAATTAATAATGTAGTGGCAGCAAAGAATCATATTCTGAGGTGAGACTAGGCCACAGGATTCTTCTGTGCTACTTTTCCAGCTTCGTCGTATGCAGGAGATGATTGCAAGAATGAAGGCCCAGATGCAGCTGCAGATGCAAAGTGGAGATGGAGATAACAGTGCAGTCCAAGAACACCATGTATAAATGGTAAGATGTTTAAATACCCACTGAAAGGGGTTTTCCTTTAACTGCTCATTATTGTGGTTGGTATTAAGAAGTTTTGGAAAAATGTTCAAAAGGTGGGTTTCCATAGGTTTCAGTCTTAATTTTTAAGGTTTAACTGCTGTTTGCGAAGTAAAATGACTTGGAGCTGAGCTAAACATTAGTGTGGCTGTGTGTATATGTGTGTCTGTATATCCAAATTTTCCAGAAAGTCAGTACAATATATGCTAGCAAGAATCATGGAAAGAGTCTATGAAATTGGTAAATAGGTGATTCGCGAACTCAGGATGAAGTAATTGTTTCATTGTGATTTTTAAAATGCATGCTGTTCTTTCAGGTTTCTAACTGTAAGAAGATAGCTGATCTTCAGTTGTGTTTTCTGTCTTGATTTTAGATTATTCCTTGGTTTAACGGAGATCTTCTGAAGTTGAATTATGGTGGTGTTATACCAGAAAGGATGCCTTTTATTCAACATGTGACTTGGAGTTTTCTTTAAAGTTTAATGTGGAAATGCATTGTGGTAACTTGTGATACATATTTCATAACATGTAGTCAGTGAGTATTTTGTATATTATACACATTTTACTTTGGTTTTGTTTAGTAATTCTTATATTGAGCCAATTTTCAATTTCCCGTTGTATGAGGGATAAGAAATAGACATTGAAGCTTTTCCAGCCTAAGGTGTTAGATGATATTTTTTTTTATACAGCTTATTGACTCCCTGCTCTTAACTTTTTATTACACGTAGAAAAAAGCAGCTGTCAGTGTTACCTTGCTCAGTGGTGTGTAAGGATCCCCACTAAAGATCCCTGCAAGGTTAACTTTGTATTTTTTGCTGTGTTTATGGGTGTGTAATTCCATGCCGTGAGTCCATCAACCCTTTTTTGTCTCTGCTTACTGCAGTTGTTTTCATTGGCTTCTGCAAGTGTCACATTAATTGAAGCATGTGTTTAATCTTAAGAAATAAGAGGCAATGTCTCTTTAAGAAGCACACTGTATTTTATATAATAAGCATGATTTAACCTTGTGGGACGTATATTCTTTATTCTATGTATTGTTTGCCTAAACTCTTTGCAGAGAATTTTTTAAGATTTTCTTGTAGGCCAGCACAAATCAGTCCTGCTATTTTCTGACTTTACTGTAGCCAAAAGAACTTGAATAATGCCAATGGTGTTAAATGAGTTAAACCCCAAAGAGTTCTTTTCATGGAACATGGGTGCTTCCTATATCAAAGCACATAAGAGATTCTAGAATATTTTCATACAATTTTTAGGGCATTGGAAACTGTTGATTGTAGTATAAAATATATATAATAGCACACTCTTGTTTTTGAAGTGATCCATGCCTCACAGGATCAATGCAAACTGTATTTTAAGGTCTTACTCCAAGATTGAGTCAGCAGTATTACTTCAGAAGTGACTCTGATAAGCTACACTTCCCTTTTTTTTTAATGCCAAGGTCACCTTCCTTAACACTGATAGTAAAAGAGGCTGGGTTTTAGCATGTCTGGACTTGTACTACATATCAGGTCTGGTACTGTATTTGCATTACATAAGAACAGCTGTAGTGTACAGCTCCATAGGTGGCAGCTCGGAGGGTAAGCAGTAATATACCATAGTTGGTTTTTACTACTTCTGATAAAGCCAGCAATCAGATTTCCTAATCTGATCTGTTATAAAACATTGCTATCTGAACAGCTACAAAAGAGCTAGAATTGCAACTTTTCTTTAAGCTCAGGTGCAGCTATGACTTTGATAGGTTTGGAGGTTTTTTTAATGTTTCTTTGAAAAAATGAATAGGATTTGTACAGCTAATGTGTGATTCCAGTGCTGTTTCTGAGGGTCGATTAAATACAAACCTGCAAAGCAACTGAAATGTTTACCTGTCTGAAATTACTGAGTTGGTTTATATTTGATCTTAGTAAAAATGTGAAGTAAAATCCTGCATTGTAGCCTTTGCTAGGGAGCTCCAGTTTTCTTCTCAAAAGCAGTTACTGTCAAAGATTCATGCAACTCATTTGACCTTCCTTAACCTGGACAAAAGTAAAAATGAGAACCTTTTTCTATGCTGAGGTGCATAGAAGGGTTAAGTCTTGTCACATATTTACATATGAAACTTAGATGGAAAATCATGCACTTATAAGTTCTTATCTTGCTGTTTCAAAAGAAAGTGTAGAAACAAAATGTAGGAACAAAGTAATGTGAAGGTATTGTCAGAAAACACTCCACAACACCTGATTTAGTTCTACATATTTTGATGAGTTTTGTGAGTCAGTTGTTGTAAGTTTCCAAAATGAAGTTCTATACACTTGAGTCATTGAGTACTTTAAGTCCCATGCTGTGCTTAGTTGCCACAAATCTGTTTTGTTTTCTTCGGGTTTTGGTTGGTTTGTTGTTGGTTTTATTTTTCCCTGGTAGTGCAGCATTTATACAGTTTTAAGCTGTTTGTCTGGTCTTTCTCTGTTAAATATTTTGCACACAGTATGCTTCAGATGCTGTCTGCTTTGCCATCTCTGGGACATCCTGTGTTTTCACCTGTAAGCTTGGTAGGGTCTGGTACGCTGCAATAGTACTATGAACACATACTTGAAAAACTGAAATCAAAAATGCATGCAAAGGGAGACTGGTTGTGTGTGTGGCTCTCTCTCTGTATGTTGGTTTGATAGCTTTCTTCTGTAGTTTCTAGCATGGGAACAAAAGCAGATTGTCCGTACATTTAGTGCTGTTGGGTCACTACCTGTGGAATTATTTTAAGCAATGTCTTATTCTTTGAAATATCATATTTCTATTAAAATACTTAATCTGTGTGATTCTGGGGCAGATAATTTTTGATCTACAAAATCTAGCAGGAGAAGTATTTTCCTATGTTTTGGTTTGGTTTTTAATAAGAAAAGGCAAGTTTATGTCATTTGCTGTTTTAAGTGAAATACTTAAGACAGTCAACTTCTTCCCAAGTCTTTGGGGCAGTCATTCATAGTGTGCCTGATATCTCTGAAGGTCTGTTTCCCCTTCACTTTCTTGTGGTGGTCTTAATGGTTTCATGGTAAGACATGAAAAATGAGACTACCTTTCCCAGATTCTGTTTCAGACAAGCTCAACTACTGGTAGATGAAGTACTTGGAGACAAAAGATAGCTGTTGTTCAGTGGCTTGCTGAAGTAGCCACAATTCTTTCTCTGCTACAGCATTGTAACGGTTTTTATTTTAGGAGTCAAAATACTTTTGAATTTGCAGAGCTTTATCGTTGGTAGCAAAAATTACCTGCTCTTGATACAAAAATTGTTATATTCTGTTTTATGTACTGCCAGTAGCCAAAACTGAAATAAAAAATGCTAAAATACACCTTTTTTTTTTATGATTCTTTATTATAATCAACCTTCACAATATTAATTTGTTTGTGGTGATATGTTTTAAATATAAAGAAGAAATGCAGATGTGCTTGAAAGAGAATGCACTGATGAACCTGAATAAAATATGATCATTTAGTATGATATGCTCCAAGTGTATTGGTACAGTGCATTTCCCTATGGGTGTTCCCAGAGCTGCCAGAGTCCTACCTATGGGATCTTGCCTTTTCAGCAGTTCTCACCAAACTTGCATGTCCCTTAATTATTATGTATTTATGTTTCATTTATCTGCAGTATTTAGTGTAGAACTGGTACATTAAAGATGCATCTTTAGACTATAGGGAGAGGAGGGAGAGGCAAGGAAGCATCCTGAATATGACAGACCTGCTTTTTGAACGAAGACAACAGATTGTAAGTTTTCTATTCAGAAATGCATGGATTAATGGCAGGAGTTTTCTCAAACCTTTTTATTATACACTTATGTAGAAAGAAAAAAGAGAATTGGGCTTGAAACAAAAAATAAAAATGTTACAGTACTGTAGTATAAATATTATTAAATGAATTATAAGCCTGTCCGCATTGCAAATATCCTTTGGGAACTTTTTTGCCATTGACAGTGCTAGAAGGAATGTTGCACTAATGCATTTTTAGGCAGCATGTTAGAATGGCTGGAAAGAGTTTTATTTTACTTTAAATCTTCTTTATAAAACCAAGCGATCACATTATTTTGGAGGAATTGCAGTGCGTCGTTAGTATATGGCTATGCAGATAAACTCTCATGGGTTTTAGATGCAGTAGCATAATACAGCTAAATATATTTGGATTTTCTGTATAGCTGTGTGGGTTTTAACCTTTTTTTTTTTTTTTTCTCTGAATTCATTTATCATTCAATTTATACCTGCACTTCTGTGAACACTTTTCCCCCAGTCCTTTTCACCTACTCATACCGTTCTTCATCATACTCAGGATTCATTTTCTTCTTATTGACTCTGTTCTATTTAGTAGACTTTTCTGTCTTTTTACTCCTGCCCTTTTTTGTTTCTTGAAGAATCCAGTGTTTTTCTTTTTATTTCATCCATACCTTTGGATTGTTGTAGGTTCCATTTGTCTTGGTTAGAGTGACAGTTGTCTAGAGATGTGTTCCCTTTTTTGAAGAGAGTAGTTGGAGCTTACTTCCTGGCCACTTTGATTCTTCAGCAAAAAAGGAGATCATGTAGAGCCTCTTGTGTACTTGTTTCAGATCATTCTACATATTAGGGTGGCTGGGCTGTGAATCAAATTAACTCCACTTTCTCCTAGGCTTTGCATTTTGATGACACCTATGGATAAGTTAGTCATACTTTATAAACATTCTAATGGCCTCAGAGTGAGCAACTGAGAAGAAAGCTCTTGTGATGCAAGGAGAAAAGAATGTTTGGTATTTCATTAAAAAATGCTACCAAAAAGGACTGCATTCAGCCTTGCTCTTAGCAGTGCACAGGCAGTTTAACTATCCTGGGCAGCAGTATTAAAATGCAACAAGAGGGATGTGGAGTTTTGGTGTTTTTTTTTTTTTTTTTTTTTTTTTTTGTTAATTTTTGGGTTGGATTTGTTTTTGTTTTTTCCCAGAGAACCATGGAATGGTTTGGGTTGGAAGGAATCTTAAAGCTCATCCAGTTCAAGTCCCCCTGCCATGGGTAGGAACACCTTCCTCTAGACCAAATTGCTCCAACACCTTGAACACTGCCCGGATGGGGCAGACACAGCTTCTCTGGGCAACCTGTGCCAGTGTTTCACCACCCTCACAGAGAAGAATTTCTTCCTAATGTCAAATCTAAATCTCCCCTCTGCCATTTTGAAGTTATTCCTCCTTGTCCTCTCACTACAGGCCCTTTAGAAAGCCACTCTCCAGATTTTCTGTAGGCCCCTTTTAGGGACTGGAAGCTGCTCTAAGGTCTCCTCAGAGCCTTCTCCAGGCTGAACAAGAGTCTCTTCATCGCCCAAAGAAATGGGAGGTGCTGTTACCTGCTTGTGTGTCCTTTTATATGAAGATTTGAATGGTACTGAGATCAGGCTATTTTCACAGTAACCAGGTGAGAGCATGTGCAGGAAAGTCAGATTTTGTGTAATTCTAGGTTAAGTCCAGAAACTGGGAATGGAGGGAGTATGAAGAGAAAGAAGTTTGTCTAAGGAGTGGTTTGATGGCCAGCTTTGTTCACAGTGCAGCCCAGCCATGACAGGATTGCCTGTGTCTGGATTATAGCCATAGATGGGTGTATCAAAGTTTCAGGTGTGTCGGTGAGTTTCTACATTTAGCAAGGCAGGCTCTTCTTATGGAGCTGTGCTTTTGCAAGGTTAGTTTCGGTGCTTGAAATGCAGCAGGCAAATGAAGTTTACTTCCACCCACAGGAATGAGAGCCCGTAAATCCAGCAGACAGAGGAGGTGACCAGCTATCTCAGACAGAGAACAGCATTCTTCTTGGAAACTACCTCTGGCTAGAGCAGAGGCGGCCTTGCAGGCAGCTCCAGTTGTTAAGAAACAGGTCCCACAAAGCAAGGAGTTCAGTGCTTTGATTGCTGTGGGAAAGCCTGAGCTCCATGGTAGGAAAACAATGAGGAGAACTACTCACTGTGAAGCCTGGAGCTTACTCCTGTTCACATTGTTTGAAACGCAGTATAAATGATTTTGTAGGATTGATGCAGTTCATGCTCTAGTCTTGGTCCTCATTGGATCCTCAGCTTTGCACATAACTTCTTTGGTGATGTAACTGGTGTGTGGCACCTCAGGTTTAAGCTATGGCTGTGTTCCAAGAGAGAGGTCCATGTTGCCAGGTACAAATTTCTGCTCAACCACGAGTCCCATAAAGGAAGATACGGACAGCAAAAGGTCAGTGAGATTTGAGTTAAAAGAAATGCCAGCCATTAGCAACTTCACTGTGAAGGCTGGCTGCCCTCCTGATTTTTGTTAAGAAACAAATTGAGGATGGTGGGGTAAAGAGAAGGAGTCACCTCGCTTCTATAAGCAGAAGCCAAAAATTCATGGGAAAATTCCCACGTAGGAAGCAGAGGAGCTCCCAAGTTATGTGAAGGTAACTCAGCATACTCTATAGAATGAGTAGATAAACACACCCCAAGAGCTAATGTAAAACATGCTTTGAAACAGATCCTGTGCTGCTTCAACAGCATGTTTATTTAAAAAAGAGAAAGGCACTGACAGTGAAATGCTTTATTCAGAACATGCCCACTCCTGTGCCTCTTAATCTGCAGTTCCCCTGCTGTTTTGATGTTCTTGATTAATTTCTACTTTTAAGAAGCTTATCCATAAGGGAGACCCCAAACCCTAGGTCAGGCTTGCTCCAAGCTCAGAGCCTTTTCCCCTGAAGAGGATGTGTGATTTGGCTCTCTGGTGAAGCAGTTACCTTGCTGACTAGAGCTCTCTTTGGGAAGTTTGTTCGCAGAGCAAGAAAAATGGTTTTAATCTTCCTTTCATGCCCAGCAAATAGTGTCAGGCTGCCTACTTTATCTACTTGGAAACCTGGGAATGGCAGCAGATGTGTCCAGTTGCCATATGCGGCCCTGGGCTGGGCTCAGTTTCTGCCTTTCAGTGGCATTGGAAGCTTAAGGGCTCTGTTTACTATGTCAAACAGCTGAAACAATGTGTTTGTGGAGATCTACCAGCTTGCTTTGCTAGTAGGCTACCCTTTGGTTGCCTCATTTTTGAAGGTAACATAAGGTAGCACAGTTAGTGTTACTGAAAACCTCAAGTCACCTTTATTTGGCAGTAAAATAATTGTTGTACTTGCCTGTGATCGTTGGCTGTGGATCCTTTTTTTCTTTTTGTTCTGAAGTATTTTGCTTGTTAAATTGGTCTAAGCCTTTTTCTCCTTTATATTTTTGTTTGTTCTTGTTTTTTTTAAAAAACATAGATCCTCAAGACGCTGAGCTGTGTGGTATGGTTGACACACTGGAGGGCAGGGGTGCCATCGAGAGGGAACAGGACAGGCTGGAGAGATGGGCCTGTTTGAACCTCATGAAGTTCAACAAGGCCAAGTGCAAGGTCCTGCATCTGGATCAGGGCAATCCCAAGTGCGATCAAGGCAATCTCTGGGCAGAGACTGAATTGAGAGCAGCCCTGAGGAGAAGGACATGGTGGTGTTGGGTGATGAGAAGCTCAACATGACCCATCAGTGTGTGCTGACAGCACAGAAACCATCCGTGCCCTGGGCTGCATCAAAAGGAGCATGACCAGCAGGTTGAGGGAGGGGATCCTGCCCCTCTACTCTGCTCTGGTTAAACCTCTCCCTGCAGTCCTGTGTCCAACTGGGGCCCCCAACACAAGAGGGACGTGGAGCTGCTCCAGTGAGTCCAAAGGAGGACAGGCTGAAATACTAGTCAAATTCCTTTAATGTACCCTACTTTGACAGGTAGGAAGTGAACACCACTACTGAAATATTTTTGTGTGTCTTTGCCTTTGTGCACCTATGCTGTAAATCCAAACTAAACTGTTAAGCTTTTCACTGTTAACAGTGAAATGTTAAACCTATGAGTTCTCAGTGTGGACCGGCTCAAGCGAGCCCAGAGGAGGCCCAGAAGGTGCTCCAATGGCTGGAGCATCTCTGCTATGGAGACAGGCTGAGAGAGCTGGGCTTGTTCAGCCTGGAGAAGAGAAGGCTCCAGAGAGAGCTCAGGCAGCTTCCAGTGCCTGAAGGGGCCAACAAGAAATCTGGAGAGGAACTTTTTACAAGGACCTGCAGTGACAGAAAAAGGAGGAATGGCTTTGAACTGACAGGGGAGATTTAGATTAGACATTAGGAAAAAATTGTTCACTGTGAGAGTGGTGAGGCCCTGGCACAAGTTGTCCAGAGAAGCTGTGGCTGCCCCATTAATGGCAGTGTTCAAGGCCAGGTTAAATGGAGCTTAGAGCAACCTGATACAGTGGAAGGAGGTTGGAACTAGATGAGCTTAAAGTTCCCTTCCAACCCAAACCATTCTATTCTATAATGAACTGGTATGTGAAAAAGAGGTGATCATTTTCTCTTTTTAGAAATTCAGATTTGGGGGTGGTGATTTCTCTTTGGTGATGCCTTGTTCCCCCTCCCAACCACTTACAGAAGTTTTTGATGTGGATCTTTGAAGCACAGTACAAGTTGTGACTGGATTGTACTCTTGTGCAGCTCCTCTAAAGAAATAAGTAGTTGCTTGATTTTAATGGGTATGGAAATTAGATGAATGTCAATGATATTTTAAACAAAAAGAATGGGGGAGAACTTTCTGATGCTCCCAGTTGTGTGTGATTGGGTTTTTTAGGCTTTGCTGCTTCAAATATGCTTGGTCAAACTTCAGGTGCAGGTTTTGGTAAGAAAAAAAAAAGATGTATAAATCGCATAGCTGTAGAAAAGAACGTTTCATATAGGTTAAATTTTTAGGCTATTACAGTCAAAGAACTGACACCTATCGAAGTATGTTAGACTTCAGTTTAAAGCAAATACAGGGGAATTGTATGTTTAGTCTCTTCTGCAGTAGGATGATTTACCACACGGGGGCAATATGCGGTTGGGCTGAGTTGTTTACCCGTAGTAGGTTAACAAAATACGTAGCGCAGTTGGCAGGTTTTGCCTGGACTTTTGTATCAGTGTTGCGGCTCAGCAGCTGTATTTCTTTGCTGCTTGTAGCCTGTGCATGGTCTTCATTCCTGTGCTGTTGATTCAGAGCTTCTGCTGGCTACATACTGAACCTTCTGGGTAGCGAGAACGTGTTTAGACTAGTACGCTAATCAGACTGAAAGAAGTTGCGAGGCAAGTGCCTGCGCCTGCGTGTACACACACAGGTATGAACATCTGCTGTGTTTCATTTGTCTGCTATAATTGCCACTTTCACCATGAGAGCTAATTTAAAATGCAGCTATGGTTAGGAAAGTCAACATAGGCAATTGCGAAAAAGGATGGCATCCACTGTTGTTTCTGTTAGCAGGTGAGCAGTATTTTCCCTCTGTGTTGGTGCCCATGCCTGTTCTAAAGAATTGGTTAACACTGAAGGTTTAATTCTAGGTCACAGTCTGAGGCTAGCAGCCCTTGCACTTTATAAATTATAAGGTAATTGGTCAGGTACAGTGTGTGTAAAGGGGCTGCAGGAAAATGCTGCAGAGGTAAGCAACCTGAAAAGCCCAAAGGATTATGCTGGTGGGAAGTGTGATAGCATGACTTGGGAGGGTGGGAGCAGAAGTACATTAAGATTGGAAGTGGAAACCCCCTTCCCCTCCAAAGTCCACTGAAATTAGTTTCTCTATCTGGCTCAGCAAGATGCTGCTAATGATGAGTACTTTTGACATTTTATCTCTGCCAGTAGAACAAGGTGCATTCTGCCAGGTTTTGAAGTCTCTTCATTGCTGCTGAAGAACAGAATTTCTTGTACCTCCAGGTCAATTTTAACAGTAAGAGAACCCAATATGAGAGAGTAATTCTGTAAAGTAATATGTACAGGTGTTACCCATTCTTTGTGCTGATCATGCAGATTAAATATCTGATTATCTAGCAATTCCTGTTCACCTTGGCTTGAGTCTTTTGCCCTTTTGCTTATGACAGTCAGTGTATTGATCAAATTCTGTGATTTCACTCTTTTTTCATTTTTTCCTACCATCTGGAGCATGATTAGGCTGTAAGTACAGAACAGCACTGTCTATAATGCTGAAATTGCCATGATTTTCCCATTTGAGAAGTGGTCTGATGCAATTCTGAGCTGTTAGGAAGAGGGCTTGTTGAGGAGTGATTTGGCAATCCATGTAGATCAGCCTATTGAGATGTCTGAGTCAATGTGAAAGACAATAAAGTGAGATCAGACAACTGGTCTCCTGTCTGTCTCTGCTGCACAGGCCATTACAAATCAGAGTACTGCAAAGTACTTGACTGAGGTCTTCTGGGATGAAACTCATTCAGATCAGGAATATGACCAGATCGGTCACTATCATGACAGTCAACTTAAGATGTGATCACATTTGTGGAAATACGAAGATTTCCCTTGGAGGACCTTTGATGTGTTTTATGGCTGGTACTGTGACACCAGGTCCTCAAAAGATGAAGGGAAAGAAGAGGGACCATCATGTGGAGAAAGCTGTCAGCCCTTGCAGTTAGTCCTAACCAAAACTATGCTTAGCTTAGGCTAACAGTGTGTACAGCAAGTCATTGAGTATCTCCAGATGCGAGAATTGTAGTACAAGGCACTGTACCAGCTTGAATCAGAACAGGACAATGGCAGTGAACTGTGGCATTTGCCCCCACTGCAAAAGGAATGTTGAATCTGTTGGAGTGAGTCCTAAGGAGGCCACAAAGATGCTTTGAGGGCTGGAACACCTCTGCTGTGGGGACAGGCTGAGAGAGCTGGGCTTGTTCAGCCTGGAGAAGAGAAGGCTCCAGGGAGACCTTAGAGCAGCTTCCAGTGCCTAAAAGGACTGACAAGAAACCTGGAGAGGGATTTTTTACAAGGCCAGGTAGTCCCAGAGAAGCTCTGGTTGTCCCATCCTTGGAAGTGTTCAAGGTGAGGTTGGATGGGGCTTTGAGCAACCTGGTCAAACCTAACTGCTAGGTACTATCAGCACAGGTGAAATTTTTTGCCCTGAAGAATTGGGGATGCAGATATGAAAAAGAAGAGAGACTTTTTAAGGTTCAGGTTCGTGGCAAGAAAGCAGGTCTTGGAGAAATACTTGTGTATCCTGCTGAACTCCCAAGCTGTGGTTGAAAGGCTAGAAATGAGCTGCAGGTAGAAACCAAAGTACTGTGTATGCTTAACATGCAGCACGTTTGGTGCTGGATTATTTCAGAACTGTGAATTACATGTGTTTTGTGTGAGCAATAACAGCGATATATAGTGAAGCATAAAGAGCAGGGTGTTGATGCTTCTGAAGACTTTACAATATCTGTAATTATTGCTTCCTCTCTGATTGCTGTTGTATTTTGCCTTGAAAGTGATCCCATCAGATTTGTTCTCCAACTTAGCAACAGCTACATTTTTTTGGACAGGAGAAGTTCTACTCTTTTTAGGTGTTAAAGCAAATGATTGAAATGAAGATTGCTCTGAAGTATCTGCACTTTAAAATATGCAAAACTATGTTAGTTGCCTATGGAAGCATAATGTAAATGGTAGGCAAAACAGGATACTGAAATATCAATTTTGGTAATGAAAGCACTTCAGTTTATTGGAATCATTAGTGCTTTTATGAATGGAGTTATCTAAAACACTGTGTATGCTTTTTGTAACTTTCCTGATTTTTTTTTTGTGTGCATGAGATTCTTCAGCTCCATTTCAGTTTTGAAGAAATAAAGGGACATATTTTTAAGACCTTGCATCTCTCTTCTTCTTAAGAGATGAGAATGTTGCTAGTCAGGAATTACTCATTAAATTTGCTTCTTTCTGTGGGTGAGAGTGGTGAAGTTCCTCCAGGTTGAAAAGGCTGTTCTGCATGAATTGTGTGTTTTGTTTAATATAAAAGTCATGTGTTATGCTAATACTTTGTTTTTCAAATTGCTGTGAAAAGGTCAAGTTCTCAGAAACAAGGTGGCTCTTCACATTTCTTGGGCTATTGGCCATCAATCCATTCCATGCTTTTGAGCAGACTCAGAATCCGGGAGGTGCAGAAGTCTGTTTGTGCAGAGCTCTGTTCACCCTGTGTTGAATTTCCTACTGCATTTGGTTCTTGTTGGTGTTACTCAGTAGTGGGCTTGCTGGCTGGAGAGTGAGGAGAGGGATGTTCCTATGGCCTTCAGCCATCTGAGCTGGATCTTAGCATGCGGGTGCAGCACTTGTGTCTTCTTGCCTGTTCAGTAAGTGCTGTGGCTCTTTGTTAACTTTCTTTTTCAGACAGATTTTAAATACAAAAGGAGATCTAAAATGTTTATTATTCAAAGCAAAACAGATGGTATTTGTTGCCTGAATCCTAGTGACTGCTTCATGTAATGATATTTTACCAGAGCAGCATTCACCTGTGCAAATGGGATTTGCCAGCGTTTCGCACCCCTAGGCAGAGCATCTTCTGGCCCTGGGTGCTTTGGTATGTGTGGCTGTGTGATTCCATGTTCCCTTTCTCGGGACGGGGGCGAAGGGCAGCCTTTCTGCCAGCCAACTGCTCTCCAGCTCCGGCAGGGACAGATTTCGCATCCGTATTCTTGTAAAGGTTCCAAGCCCTGGCACACCGCTCATGCCGGACAACCGAACATTTTGGTGTTTGTGTGCTTGGTTGGTTCGTAACCAGCACTGAAAGCCTGGCAGAGCCGCTCGGGCAGGGAGCGGAGCGCACAGCCCAGAAGAAGCGGTCCCGCTCGCTCTCGCTGCTCTCCGTCTCCGCTCCCCTCCCTCCTCCGCACGGTCCCGGCCGGGAGGGACCGAGGCCCCGCCCCCTGGATGGGCGGGGCCTGTGCGTGCGGGGTGCGCGGGGCCGGGG